>PVJI01018710.1:0-32701 GCA_004026765.1 Micronycteris hirsuta | reverse complement strand
ACAATGTATATTTTAATATTTACTTCTAACTTTAGAAAAGTTACAGCAAAAGTAACTCTAGGTTTGCAATCCACCCACTGAGAGGACCTCAAATTTACTAATCTTGGCAGCTGAAAACAAAATTACAGGGTAGGAACAACCGCATAAAGTAACCCTTATTTGTAATTACTGTAACTGCGGGGCAAAGGAAAAGCATTCCCGCCAGCTTTCTAAGAACTCCTTCTCAGCCAGAAGCACCAGAGGCTAAACCGTGACTGTTTCGCACCGTGCTGCTGAGAGAGGGGCCGGGCCCCAGCAGAAGCCGACCTCAGAAATCACGCCCACACAGCTGCGGGTCTGCCTCATGAACGCACGGCCTTCCTTCACCAGTGATGCTCAGAAGCAACCTTCAGGTTCTACAATAGACGGTGTGCTGATGGGGATGAAGGAGGGCTTAGCCATCAAGCCGACTCTGACTTTGGTCCCTGCAGGGCCATCTGCTGGTCCCTTGACAGGGTCTCATCACCACTCCCAGCCTCATTTTTCCCATTGTGCTCGACAAGAGACAGAAACAGCTCACAGACTTAGAAGATGAAATAAGTAAAATTCTTTTATTTTTCTGCCATGAGGAAGAGTGATGATGAACATCACTGCTTCTGGAAGTTTTCAGTTCAAAATTAAGTAAGTGGGCCATTTGGAATTTCGGGGTTGAATAGGAAAGGGGTCCACAGGTTAAACTAATAGCCCTCCCAGGCAGGATTACCCGGAGGAATATTACCTAAGGTAAACATGGAGGTGCCCACAACCTTTCTTGCCCACTCATTTCAGAAACACTCAGAAAGCAGTGACATAGAAGTTAACACAGGTGCCTGGGTGTGGTATTAGTGTAAGAAAGGGACTGAACACTCTCTACTGAGCACCAGCTCAGGTAGGCATTCAACTTTGGTGTTCTGTACACAACTTTTGTTTCATTCTCTCCAACAATTCTTGGAAGCAGACGTAGTATTTGCATTGGTGTAGATGAGAAGTTGAGGCTCTGATAAATAAAGTAGCCAAAATTCACATAGAGCAGGTTCTTAAATGTCATTTTGTTCAATGTTGATACGATGTGGTAGGAACTCAACTCTCATGTATACCAAAGAGCCTAGGGGAAAGTTGGTTTTGCTGTACGTTTCACTTAAGGTTGCAGAGCCCATTGATGACAGTAGGCAAGGACTTACTGTAATTGCAAGAAGCAGGATTTACATTTGAATATTTTTCAGTTTAACTCTAAAATTTATGCTAATATCAGAAAGATTTCTGGTGTCTTTTTATAAGGACACTAATCCTATCAAATCGAGGCCCCACCCTAAAATCTCATTTAACATTGCCTCCCTGTCAGCCTTTTCTTCAAACCCAGTCACACTGGGGTTTAGGACGTGGCCGTATGGATTCGAGGGGGCACAATCAGTCCATGGCATGTATGTCCCATGAATTTCTGTGGCATGCATTTGTCCTGAGACTGTCCTCCATTCTACTGTAGGTCTTCTCCTTTCTGACCCCAATTCTGTGAGCTTCTAAACGCTATACATAGTCTCTGCATAGCATTTTTGGGTTACTTATCTCTTTAGATCAGTCCTTTATTAATTCGCCCTCCGAGTATTGGAAAAACATGCTAAAAGATCCCAATGGTAGGAAACAGACAAGGGGCAGTTAAGAATAGTATAGGAAATGTAGAAGCCAAAGAACTTATGTGTGTGACCTATGGACAAAAACTAAAGGGCGGGGAATGGGGGGGGTGTGGCAGAGGGGAATAAAGGGGGGGGATGGGACAACTGTAATAGCATAATCAATAAAATATATTTTTAAAAATATGAGGGAAGGGTCAAGGAACATGTAAAAAAAAATCCCCAATGGTCAGAAAGTAGCTCTCAAATGCATCTGCCCAACGACTACAGTCCAGATGGCCTGCTTCAGACTCTTGCTCCACAAAGGAAGCCCAGACCCGCTGCACTGGCACTCAGCCTCATTTCCCAGGCTGCCTTTCCAGCCTCACCTCCTCCTTCTCAAAGTTCTGAACACTCCATGGCTGGTATTTGGTTTGCCTTCTCTCATGTAATACTCATAATAACTGTAGATGTAAATGCAATCTTTGTTCTGATTTTGCAGTTGAGGTAGCCAATACGTAGGGAAGGTAAGTAACCAACTGGGAAGAGCTATCAAGCCTGGAGCAGAACTTGAGCATTGGAACTTCAAGCCCCAGTGTGCTGATTTTAAGTAATGGGGAATGAAAGTTAATCTGCTTCCTATAATCCTTGCTCCTGACATTCGTTTTTCCTTACCCGTTTTCTTGCATTCTTGAGTCATCCCCTCAGGCTGCATGGGAGGGGCTGCTGGGAGCAGCCTCTTTTCTTTGTGCTACATTCTATATAAAAAAAAAAAATCTCATCCCAAGGTGTGCGCTGATGACGAGTCTCTCAGGACACCAGAGGCTGTTCTGCTGGAAGAGGTCACCAGGAGCCAAAGCCAATAAAACACACAGAAGAAGTCTGGAACCTCTGAACCAAGCCCTCAGCAATGATGTGAAATCGTCGGGTCAAACGGGACTTCGCTCAGCTAAAACAGATTCCCCTCCAGACACTTGGGGAAGTCTCTCCAGCTGACTTCTCCTTAACGGGACCCCACTCTTTGCCCTGCCCTGCCTCTACTATTTTGCAAATGTTTCTTCAACTCAAGTTATGAATATGACTGAGAAAAATCTTTCTCTTCTCTATACTCAGTCATCTGAAGTCAGATACTCTTTTGTTCCCGCAACGTTAAATTTAGTTTTTAGTCCGTTTATGTTACATTTATAAGAAGTGGAAGCACAGCTTTTAGTGTATTTTTTTTTCTTTTGTTCGTATATGACTCTAGAGTTCAACTCTACGGACACTGTCAAAATACTTGACCTGGAAAAAGAGTTAAAGCAATCTGCTATCCTGCTGGCTGAACTGGGGTGATAAATTGCACCAAACGTTCTTGTTTTACTTCTAGGACTTGGTGTTTCAAGTAGAATTGGCTTCCTTCCCTTGCTACTGGCATTTGAAATTAAAAAGAGGATGATGCAGCTCAAGGCATATTAGTACTTCTTAAATGTATCTTCTAAACGGCTTCGTATAATCAAAGGCATGGAAGTATTTTCCTATGCCAAACAAATTAAACTTAAGCAGAGCTTACAATAACTGAAATTATAACTTGGAAATGCAGCAAAACAACTTAGAAATTTTGTTCTACCCAGCCATACACTGTATGGGGAAATTTTTTTATTGTATCCAAAGTTTTTCTCAAATGCTAAATCTAATTTTAGAATACTGCTTGAATCAGTATACTACCATTCTAAGTGTCTACTGTTTGCACATAGTTAATGGCTTTTTATTATGGGATTAGGAACTCAAATTTGCTACCCAAGGGGCAAATTCTACCCACTGGTCAAACCCGGCCTACAAGCATATTATGATTTGCCCACACAACTTTATTTTTAACAGAATAACATATAAATCTGGAAATTTCATATAGATTTTGGATATCTAGTTTTTGTGTTTAAAAAAAATGAAGAACCTAGTTATACTCAAGAAAATTCTTGCATTATCTACTTATTTACTCAACAAATACTTCACAGCACATGCTGTTTTCCAGGCATTCTATTTAGGAGCTAGTCATTCATCGGTGGGGGAAAACTGCAAACAAACAAACAAAAGTAACCCGTCATCACGAAGCTTCCATTCTACCGGGCATTTATCTAGAGAAGGTTTCCATGCACGTGGGTCATTTTTTTCTCCATTCCACTATGACCTTTATTCCTTCAGCTTCCTTGGAGTTTCATAATTTATATTACCTTTCTATATTCCTATATCCCAGCCCCTGAGTTTTTAAATTCCATTCTAATGAGATCTATGTAGTAACGTGAGTTTCTATAATACACTGACAACTCCGGTAGTAGAGGGAAAGAGTCTGGAGCTGGACAGCAGAAGTTCAAGCCTTGCCTTGGATCCCTACCTGCCTCATAATCTCGGGCACACTGCTTAGTGTCTATGCCTCAGTGTCGTTATCTGTCACACAGGGTCGATACTGGTTTCTAAATCAGGAGGATCTAAAGGATTAGCACTAGAATGTGCTAGAAAAGAGCCCAGCACATGGAGAGGGTCACATGAAGATTTCTGAAAGTACGGTGAACTCTATCTTTTCCAGGTAAGGTCAAGGTCAACAGAAACAAGACCCAAAGCCAAACATCTCACTGTGGAATTATTAACTGAACGAGTAGCCTTCCTCAGATCCTGACATATGTATGCACAGAATACCCATGCTGCTTTTAAATGTCTTTTACACACAGAACGCATGGTCTTCCCACCAGTGAATTCATAATGTTTGAGAACCATTCTTTATGATTAACTAGATAATTTTGCTATTACTTATGAAATTATTAGCTCTTTTCGTGACCCAACTTCCACATGGGATTTAAATGCAGACTTAACTTAAAAATACACGTTGGTGCATTCCAGGCTGCATACACCACACTAAATGAGGCCCTTTGCTTTTATAATCAAACAGAAGGCAACAAATAAAAGCCCTCCTTTTCACTTAGAAACACCCCTTCCTCTCTGTTTCTCACATAGTCCAAGTCCTCATTTCAGAGTCAACTCAACTTAAAAGCATTTAGTGTCTCACGATGACCCAAAAAGCATGGTGTCTTACTATGTCAGACACTCTTCAAGGTGTCTTAAACACATCATTCCAGTTAAACATCGTGGGATCTTTGGATGCAGTTATCATTACTTATATTTTCTGATGAGAACATGAAGGCTCAGGGCAGGGAGGTGACTTGCCCGAGTCTGCAGAAACTTTTGTACCAGCACCGAGTTCTGAAGCCTGGTGCACTAACTAGATACTATCCCATCAGATCCGTACGTAGCTGCTTTCTTCTCCCATCTGGACCTCAACCCATACGTCAGCTCCTAACGGAGGATGTCTTGACCTCTTGTCTGCTCCAAAAGCTCCAAGTCGCTCTTTTAACACCCTGTTTTATTTTCCTTATAATAGTTATCGCCATTTGTGTGATTTTATGCATTCATTTATCCTCTTGTTCTATGTTTTTCCACAGCTAGAAGTCAACACTCTGAGGACAGACAATAGAATTATTTCATTCTTTGTTTGAATTCCCATGCCCAGAACAGTGCCTGGCACATAGTTGGAGCCAAGTGGCCCCATGTGAATGATTGAATGAATCCTTTAGAATGTGCACCCCTCCATTTGACCATTGCTTCAAGGCTGTCTTACAGGGTGAGCTGCTTCTATCTTCATGTTCACTCTGACTAGGCTGCGGCACTGACTGGCTACTTCCTACACCCATGTCCTCTCTCTCTAAAGCTTATCTCAGCTCCTGAGTGGTGGCTAATGTGTCTTGGAGACATCTTAGACACTTTCATGGTTCATCTTGTGACAAGACACCCAATACTTGGCAATGACCCCCTTGTCTCAGCGACTGAATTTGAAACCTGCTTCTCTGACCGAGGCTCACCAAAATCTTCCTGTGCGCTTCCTTCTCTCGTTTGGCAGATGTTCATTGCACTTTATATCACCAGGTTTGAAATGCCTGTCCCAGCCTTAGCCACTGTGGAATTCTGGAGTCACATTCTGCCATGTCAGTCATTCTAACAGCCACAGCGGGTCCACCTTTTTAGTCACTTGCTGTCACTTGGCTAAACAGTTGCAGTTATGATTTGTAGAATGTTGGCGATGAATTTAAAAATCCAGTCAGCAGACACTTACAAAAAAATAAACATCATATGTTAAACTTTTTAAGCTTAAAAGATGTAAAAATTTATCTTTAATTTGTCAACCTTTTGATAGAGGGCCAAGGCCTTCTCTTTGCCTACGGGCCAGCTGATTGGCATTTTGCGCACCTCATTTTGCCTAAATCACACTCATTAAGCAGCATCCACAATTTTTCAGTTTCCACAAAGTGGAGCAAGAACTTAAAGAGCAATCTCAGAAGAGAATCCATCTAAATTTTAATGATCTTTCCCAATCTTATACATTTGTCTAACTCACACCTAATTTAACAGCAATTACTTTTTAGCAAATCGCCTTCATCAACTCTTTCCAAAGCATTCAACTTCGTTTTCATAGACACAACATCTTTCTTTCTTCTCACGCTAATATTTCACCAGTTTACATAATGTTTAATGAAACTAAGCAATTACAGTAACAGATGCAACTGGCTTAAAGAGAAATGGGGACACATACACCTGGTTCTTGGAAAACATCCAGCCCAATGGAAAGAAGCAAAAGTCTGCGGGTTTCCTAGTGAGCAGCATACCCCCTAGCGGATAGAGCTCTGTCCGCCATGGAAATCAGAGGGAATGGAGAGTACTGGGCAGTACAGGGAGCTATAAATGTGGAGATCAGTTACCAGAGGCAGGGGCTATGGAAAGAGTTATCTCTTTTTGTCACAGAATCCAAAAATATCAGAGATGGTAAGAAGTCTTCAAACAGCTTATGTAATTCAGATTTCCATTAACAATCTTCTCAGCAAAATCCATGGCAAGTTCGTTTTCCACTATTTCAAGCACACTCTCATTCACAGGGCACTTGGGAGCTAGCAGAATAGGCCACTGGATAGTTGTAGTAGTTAAAACATCCTCTTCAAGAGTAAGTCAAGACTTCCCCTTTGTCATGCCTCTGCATTCAACCTCCTTGTTTTCATCAACTATTCCTTAAATGGAGGGGCTGCCAGACCCTCCTCCTCTTGCCCCTCTCCTCTGGACACATTCTAGTTTGGGGTTATTCATTTCCCTTTTAAAGCACCTTGTCCAGATACAAAACCTTTTGTCTCCAAAATGATCAACAAGAGCAGAAGACAGAAAATTCTAAGGACGCTCTGCTTATATTCATGTGGTTTCTTACGGAATTCACTTACCTTTTGAAAGTAATTACATCAGACTTTTGGCTCATATTTAGCTTATGGACAGCTCAAACTTCCCAATTGTTACCTAAATTGTGGCTGAATCAATTACACTCTTTTTTTCCTGCCCTTTGTCTCTTCTTGCCACTGGTTTTTAGCCAAAAGTTTATGTCAACTCATCTGCAACTTATTACTTGGGCATACACTATTACTATGATGACAATAACAGTGATCGTTATTGATCGGTTCCTATGCACCAGGACCAATACTAAGCATTGTGCATGTATCATTTAATCCTCATAATAATTTTGGTGAGGTAAGTACCATTTAATGTATCCATTTTTCAGCTGAGAAAACTGAGCGAAGAGCATTGAAATCTATTACTCAGGGTCTCCTATATACATAGCAACTGGTAAACGTGGGCCACAAACCCAGGCAAGATGGTCCCAAGGACAGAGCTCTTAACCACTACGCTACATCGTCTCTTGATGTATGCTTTGTTTATCTCTCCTCTTCAGTAGGACTTCACAGTCTATGGGATAAAAATTGTATGGCTTCCGGGGGAGAATCATGCGCATGGGTTCCATTGCAAGGCACTTCTCTGTTGAACCGGGTGGTGAATTGGGAGGGAGCTTGGAGGAGGGGGTCCATGTGCTCTGGAGTTGGGGAGACTCGGGTTCTGGTCCTGCTCCTTCCTAGCTGCATGAGCTTGGCTCCCTACTTGGCAGACCCCAGCCCCTTTTGTTCATAGAATACAGAAAATTATACCCATTTGAAGGGTCATAATCCAGGGGAAGGTCATCATCAAAGGAAAGGGGAAGGTCATGGCTATCACATGGGTAGAACCCTCAGCTAAGAGCAGCCACTGTCGCTGAGTTTTGTGCCTTTCCCTGGTCCCTTCCTAACAGCAACAACTACAACGATAAAACAACAATGACAAAGGCCCCCACAAAGGCCTGAGAAATATAGAGGGATGCATGGCACTCTTGTGAAGAAAGAAGGTGTGAGCTGTGACAAGGTGACACCTCAGGAAGTTCTCCAGAGGAAAGAGAAGGCCTCATGTCCCCTGGCCATTGCTCTGCAGGGAACAACACGGCCATGGAGCTGGCCTGCTGGCAAAGAGGAGAAAAAGGAACACTTGTGTACGACTCGGAGGAATAATTAATCATCTTGGCAATTACTCTAGTCTTAAATCAGCTTCCAGCGGAGCTCCCAGACACCGCCTCTCTTAATTTCCTGGGACCAGCAGTTCCACTTCTCCTCAGGCGGCCACCAAGCAGGGGAGCAAATTAAGGATATCTTCCTATATAGCCCATTTGAGCAGATTTTACTCAAAGAAAATGACAATATTAATAGGTAAATGATTTTTTCACTAATGACAAATGACTCCTACCAAGAACCTGGTTCATGTCCAATAATATCATTGGATTTTTTGTTGTTGTTGTTGTTATATTTTTCTCCTAAAAATCTCAGGGGTGGATTTCTGTCTTTTTACCCTTTGTATGGCAACTGGATGCAAGCGTAAAAGGCAACAAACATCTTCATCCGTACAGGTACTTCGTGTAGATATCATGGAAGATTCCTGAAGCTTATGAGTTTCTGAGGACTGAGAGAAGTAAGCACCGGAAGTGTGCATACTACCCTCTGATTTTGAACCTGGACATGTCTCCTCCAGGCCACTGGCTCTGCCTTAGGGAAGGGGGGACAGTGGTAAGCGTGTTGGTCTCCCCAGGGGGAACAAGCCTCGTTCCATCCTGACTACACTGTCCTGTGGTGCCTCGGGTTCTGTCACGGTAGCCCGGGGCCGTGAGGACCGAGTTGGCACCTTCTGTCTATACTCACATCCTTAGTTCATGGACACTGCTTGGTGCGCCCGTTCTAACTCACCCCTCACACCTTCCAGATGACTCAGGTCAGCACCAGTCCTGTGTCCTAACCTTGGCTTTTGCCTGCCCCTGAGAGACCTTTGGCCTCCCTGAACTGAAGCACCTACTGCAGGTGGCTGCCTACCATTATGTATCGTTGTTTTGCTTGTTTTTGCATAGTTCTATGAAATATTACTGCTGTTTTTCCATTAGGCGGATTCAGAGATATCCTGCATGAAAAACTCTTGATCTTTCTGTGCCTCTGGGTGGACTTCACTGCAGCTCTGGTGTCTTTGTTTCCTTCCATTTACATTTAAACAGCAGGAATAAAAAGGGGCCCGTCTTTAGGTTAGTGACAGCAAACTTCTCCCCTCTGTGTTGTTGAGAGCCAATAAAGAGGTTTTCTACACTGTATTTTTGAACTAGGACAAGAACCTCACTGTTCTGGCAGAATTCACCGAAATGTTACCAGCAGTTTACCCTGTGCCACAGTTCTCAGGCCAGGTTCGAATCCGGGGAGGCATCCCTGGGGAGTCCCACTGGTGTTGCTTACCTATGAGGCATGGGTGCCTACATGTTCAGTAGCCAACGTTTTTTCAAAGCGTCTTCATGAATATATTATCATCTTATTTTTATGTCTAAAGTCAACATATATCGCTAAGGATAGAGTCATGCGACATGTGAGATCAAAAGGATAATTGACCTAAAACTAGAAGTCCAGAGTTCAAACCTTGGTTGTGGGAGAGTGTGTGAGAAACTTGACCTACTGGAGCTTTGGTTCCAAGTTCAAAACGAGTGAGTTCAAGTTCTCTCAAGTTGCATTCAGCCCTAATACTTTACTTCGGTTTGAGGGCACAGGACCACGGACTGGCAGGGGTTCTCTCAGGACCCTGGTGTCCGCGTTCCTAAGCACCCAGCCCCGCTGCTCCAGACCACGTTAAAATCGAGGTGGGCCCTATCAGCGCTGCATGAGGCGGGGTCGGAGGTGTTTGAGGGTGAAAAGCAGCAGACCTTTCAGGGCAGAAGGAAGTGGGTCGTCGACCCCTGACTAAGAGACAAGATGGTAAATGCTGCATGTGGTTCATGCGGATACACAGGAGGGCAGGTAACGCTGCCTGGGAATGAAGAAGAGGAAAACCTCAGAGGGGAGCACTGCAGAGGGGAGGGCAGATCCTGCTACTAGACAGGAGGGAAATTAGTTGAAATAAAATAATGAAATGCCTGATAGGGGCATAACCAACAGCCCTCTCTGAACCTTCTCTTTTATTCTTTGATTCACATTAACAGGAAAAGTTACCCCCCAGTAGGGAAAAAAATGTAATAAATGTATGCACATAGAGAAGTCAGAAAAATCCCTTTTGTTCCTAATCTCCTGCATAGTCTGCATTTACAGTAATAAATACCAATAATTCATATTCATAAAAGGGAGCCTGGGGAACTGTAAGAATCTAAGTCAGCAAGCAAAGAATCAGACAAGCTCAGTTTACTAAGACTGCCGAGACAGGAAAGTGGATTTATCTATTTAAGGGAACAATTTTGGTAATAATGGCAATGAAAAAAGGGTTGTGTTTTTCTTGATCATCAATTAACCAGAAAAAATCCCAAATTACTTGGAGAACCCCATTTCCTAAACCTTCTGGTTAACTGACATTTTCCACTATATAGAAAAATACAAAATGACTTCTAGTAAAAACACGCAGAGAGTTGTAAAATTATATCTATCCACTTAATCGCATATCAATTTTGCAGGGTGGGTTTGATTACTGTTTTCTGCCTCAGTGTGAAAAACTCATGTTCTCAATGACTTTGGTAGGGAATTTTCCTGGTAGCTATAGTGGTATGTTGGTCAATGAATGAATCACCAGAGGACGGTGCTGTGGACAGTCAGGCTGGAGTAGTGGCCAGGCCCGGGAGTTCAGGTCAAGGGACTGAACACAGAGCAGGGGAAGGATGCTCAGCAACACCAGCCATCACAGAGATGCAAATTAAACCACAATGAGATACCACTTCACACCAGTCAGAATTTCCGTCACAAACAAATCAACAAACAACAAGTGCTGGAGAGGATGCGGAGAAAAAGGAACCCTGGTGCCCTGTGGGTGGGGATGCAGACTGTACAGTCACTGTGGAAAACAGTACAGAGCTTCCTCAGAACACTAAACATGGAATTGCCCTTTGACCTGCTGGGTCCCACTGGGATTATACCCTAAGAATCCCAAAACACCAATTCAAAAGAACCTATGCACCCCAATGTTCACAGCAGCACAATTTACAATAGCCAAGTGCTGGGAGCAACCCAAGTGCCCATCAGTAAATGAGTGGATTAAAAACTATGGTACATTTACACAATGAATACTACGCAGCAGAAAGAAAGAAGGAGCTCCTACCCTTCGTGACAGCTTGGATGGAACTGGAGAGTAATGCTAGGTGAAATAAGCCAGGTGGTAAGAAACAAATACCATATGATCTCACCTTCAACTGGAACCTAATCAACAAAAGAAACAAGCAAGCAAAACATAACCAGAGACATGGAAATAAAGAACAAGCTGCCAGTAACCAGAGGGGAGGGGAGAGAGATGAGGGGTGAAAAAAGGGGAAGGGTCATCAAGGAGTATGTATAAAGGCCACATGGACAAAGCCAAAGCGGGGTAGGATCGAGGGTAGGAGGTGGGGTGGGTGGAGCGGGGTAGGTGTGGTGGGGGGAAAAAGGAGACAACCGTACTCAAACAACAATAATAAATAGAACTTTTTTAACAGATACAAGCAAATAAATAAAGCAAGACCTGGCCCAGAAAGAAACAAAGACGATGGGAGTAAGAGTGGGACAAAGCAAGGGAAACTTCAACAATTGCATCAGACAGAGTGAAAATAGACACAGCGGCCCGATTTTTCCACTCAGCTAATTCGCCATGTAACCGCTAGCGTTTGTAATCATTGCTATCTATGTGCCAAGCACGGTTCTTAGCCCCTTCCATATATTCCCCCATTTAATTTTCACAAGCACTTTATGAAGCAGGTAGGAAAGAGCAGGACTGCCATTCGCTAAACTCCAATTAAAGCCGATCACAGAATAGGGAGGCTTCTGTGAGAATACTCTTCAACTGCTATCCTTATTTTGACACGTAACATGGAACTAGAATCCTGAAGGAAATAATCACGTTAGGACACGGACTGAAGAGGTGGACGTAAAGTCCACATCAACCACTGGGGCTTTTCCAGAAGCAAACCTCTGTCTAATTAGTGTCCAAGACGCACTGAGTCTTCTGCTACTGGATAAACTGGACCACACGTAGGGCTGCAGCTGAATCTGGAGTCCGGAGCAGAACCAGTCCTGTTCCTCAGACCCCAGAACGCTTGCCAGTCTGGGCACTTCATTTCATCTGATGCAGCTGCCAGAGTAGCCCAGGACTCGATGCCGAGGCAAAGAGAAGGCTTTTAAAAGAGATCTGTTGAAATTCTGTCACAAGGTCCTATAAACAATTCCTGTCTCCTTCCTGTATCCTGTTATAAATTATAATCTATATTTTACCTACTGTACAAATATCATTACTCTTTAGTACAATATTCTCCATTTCTTTACTTGATTGCCTTTGAATACTTTTCAGCTTACTATTATGTCTTATCTATTTTTTGGTGTCACTTGTTTGGGTTGGTGGCACCTTCCCCTTTCAGGAACCCGATAACCTCTTTAGATTTGGAGTCACCTCCCTCTTATTACCCAGCGGCTCTAATCTCAACAAGGACCCTTTTTTAGTAAGAGAAGAAGTGCCCTGTCTATAGGTTGTTTTGTAAGTTTTTAATGAAAACCAAGAAAACAATAATAACAACAACAAAAAACCCCTACTTGACAATGTGGACAGGTAGGACTTAAAGATTGCATGGTCTTTCATCAATTTCTAAAATGACCCCACTGTCTGAGAAGATAAATCATCATTGTGTGACATTCCATTCTTTTAAGATATTAAGAATAATAATTATCTGTTGCAGATACAAAAAGAGCTAAATAGATGGCAGGGAACGAAAAGGGTGATTCGGTTGTTTCCCTGTACTTAGTCTTTCAGATGTCACCCTCTTTCCCACATGTTGCAACGCATTACTTTCGAAAATTCATCGGTATGCTAATGTATTCGCCTCAAATTCAATGACAATTAGGATATACCTTTCAAGATATTAAGATCTAGATGAAAAGTGAATCATCTCAATATATTATCTAAGCAGTGCCAAACATGGAAATGGTTGGAAACAGCCCTGATGTTTGTTGTCATAGAAACGAAACAACCAGTGGACACTTGAATAGTTCCCTTTTTTAAGGGGATATTTGGCCATCCCAAGGGATGGGAGGGAATCACCTTTTCTTTTAGTGCGCCTTGGGCTGTGATTTCAGTTGTCAATTATTTTTCAAGTCTCCCTCAGGAAGTCTGCAAAGCTATAGAGTTCTCTTGGAATGAATAAGGGCAAACTTTAGAAGTCTTGTAAAGCTCACTAGCTATTAGGTCTATTTCTCATTCTCTCATTCCCTCATTCTCTTATTCATTCATATTCTCTCTCTCTCTCTCTCTCTCTCCCACCCCTCCTCCCCTCATAGACACATTCACATACGTGCACATACACAGAAGTCATCACATTCATTTTCTACCAAATCCTAACTTAGGCAAAGTAGCAGGCATCACTATTAATTGGTCTCATGATTTAGGAGCCCCCTGCAGTGAAGATCCCTTAGAGAATTCTGAAACAGATGCCAGGGGAGACCATCTGCCATTATGGGTTGAATGAGCCCAGTCCACTTAAGAGTTATGTCCCGAAGCATCAGAACCAGATCAAATGGGTCTTTTTTTTTTTTTTCCTTGCAGGAGATGCCAGTGGAAGTGGGGGAAGAACAGTCACCCAGCACTTGCTCTCCCCCGGGCCTTTATCCAGGCCGTACCCTCCTCTGACGCCACCCACCCTCATCCCCCTGCCAATGCTTCACTTCCTCCCTAAAGGCTCAGAGCAGTGTTTCCGTGAAATCCCAAATCTGCCATTGTGTCTGCGGTGGCCTCTGCTTGTCCATCTCTCTGTGGTCACACCCCTATAGTGTTTTGGGTTAACCATCGCCCCTCTCAAAGTGTGAGTTCTTGGTGGCCAAGGCTTGTTGTGCCTTGTCATCTTTGCAGTCCACAGCAGGAGCCCAGCGCTCATCGACTCGTCCATCGTAACAAGCACTGCCTGACGGAACGCTTCCTTTTCCCCGCATGGAGCCCCAGTAAGTACTGACTGCAGTGAGCCTATTCTTAAAACTTTCCCCAACAATCGTTTCTGCCCCTGTTTCCATTAAAGGCTGGAGACAGATTGAGCCTTTGGTGGGTAAGGCCCACTGAGGCATTGTGCTATTAAGTGACAGTCTCATAGCTAATCTTCAATGCTTGAATTTGCAAAAAACAGAGAGAGAGAGAGATTTCAGGGTGAAGTTCACATCCTCCTGACTTAGAAAGGAGCATGAAACAAGGACCATACTATGAAAGAAGCGGCTTTGAGACGAGGACGTGAGGTGGCTTCTGTTGGTGTGGTCCAGCTCCCGGTAGGGTCCAAATGTCCCCATCCTGCACATGGCCCTGTCTGCTTGGAAAGAAAGCCAGCTCGGTGCTGACTTTAATAGCCTTTTCCGTTCCTCTCTCTCGACAAAGATGAAAGTTTATAGTGGTGCATTCCAATCTTATTAAACACCGAGGGGCCCCCATCGAAAATTTCAGGAAATGAGGGACATAGAATCTAACACAATACAAATTCTTTTGTGTTTCATCTTCGGCGGAGGGGTGACTTAGGCCTTCAAAAAGGGGATGAGGCAGCTTTAATAATCAGGAAAAAAATGAAAGGAGAAGGGAAGAAAGGTGCCTCAGTTGTCTCGGCAGCTGATCAACAAAGGAGCAGTCGTGAGCTGTAACCTCTCGGAGCCGCAGTCTGGAACATGACACATGTCAGCCTATGATAAATGGTGCAGAGTGTGTGCAATTTCAAGCGCAATGCCCTTGAGATGCGCAGGACCCCGATCGAAAATGTTATTGTTAAATTAAACCTTAAAGGAAGGATTGGAAAGAGGGGTGGGGGCGGGGTGGGACACGCACACACACACACACATATAAAAAATAAGAGATGCACAATAGGAGGAAATAATAGGCAAGGTGAAGAAATAAAACTTTCTCTTTTTTAACTAACTGGATAAAAAAGCATACCCTGAAAGCTAGCCGAGACATCAGACTTCCGTTGGTTTTTCCCTCATTTGGCATATCAAATTACTTTGATTGGCGTAGTAGCTAACTTATGCCCTGTGGTTGGATCATTCACTCTGTTCTTTTTTCTCATCTTTGGCCATTCTGACAGGATTGGCTATCCATTCTGTTTTTGCAATCTGTCTGTGCATGCACGCGTGAGATGTGCGAGTGTGTGTGTGTGTGTGCTGTGTGTTTATCTAGCACAACAGGCTGAAAATCTCTCCCCCACCCATCATCAACTGACACACCTCCAAAGCCTAAGCTAATTAATTTAATGCCGGAAACACTGGAGGGAATGATACAAGGCGAAAGAGCGGACAGGATGTTGGGAGGAAGGAGGCATGGGTCTGAAAACTGTTCAGCTACAAAGGCTCAAGGTCATCAGTGACATGAGTGACATGAAAGGAATAGCTAGAAAAACAATGGAAAGTCCAAAGAAGTAAACTAACACTGAGATAGCAAAACTCTGAGTTGTTTCAGATAGAATAAAACGTATGTGTATGTATGTGCGTATATGCACACACACACAACTGCTTGAGTATCTCGATCATGTGACTCCAACTGCCAATCACAACCCAGAATTTCCTTCATCGACTAAAGTATTGTTATTGGTCTAGAAGTGACTGAAGCAAAGGGATTGGCTAATGAAAAGAGCCACATAATTGTGTTCTGGATGGAGTCCACGCTGAAGGGATTTATTTACTCTGCCCCTCCCCACAACGCAGTTAGATGAAAGAATGTTTAATAGAGGGGAAAAATCCCAAATCACAAAGAAAGGGCACCCAAGGCTTGTTTTGTGCATTTTGGCCACGGTTGCCTAGCATCTTTGAAAACTAGAATCCTTTTTTGGTCTTTTGGAAAAGTTCACCCAGTTTCCTTGTTATTAAAGAAAATAAACATCAGACAAAACAGGACTTTATCAAAACTATAAATAATTCAATGCAGATGGATTTAAAAAGCAAGCAGATTTTCGGAGTGTGGAGTGCGGCAGGGATTGGGTGAAAACAGAAAAAAAGAAATGAAATTATGAACTTGTTGAAGAAAATAAATAGGCACATAAAACTAACAGAAAGGAAAATAAAGAGGGAACCGTCCAACACCAGGCCAGCTTCCCAGAGTCCTGTGCAGCGGCAAGCTGCCCGCAGCCATGGACCAAAGATATCCCACCTCAAAGCTGCCACGGGTGCGGGCTGCCAACCACCGCAGCCAGAAGGGACAGGTCTCTCGTCTCCTGTAGTGGAGAATGGAGTCGAGTGAGGTTGTCTCTGGCTCAGGTTAGTGTCAAAACTGGTTAGAGCCCAGTGGTCTGAGGGCTTGTTCCAGCCCTTTTCTACCATGTGGCCCCAGAAGTGGAGCGAACCGCTACACAGCACCTCAACTAAACAGAAAACCCAGCTCCCCCTGGACCCAGTACCGATTCATCAAACAGTCAAACAGCTTCGATTCTGTAACCTCTCCGTCCCCCAAAACGACATGATGGAAAATGGCAGAAGGCTTCAATTGCTGCCACATTAGTTGATGTCTCAAACTTATTTCATTGGTGGGCCCCTCCATGCCTCCCCTGCACTAGCCGCTGCAGAAATATAGAGCTACCGATGGTTCTTTATTGATTTATTAAAGGTGGATTCATCAAGTCTCGCTTTCAGTTAGGACTGCCAGGTAATCGCAGTAGAGAATTTTTTTCTGGGCAATGTTAGTAAGTGGCCAGTGAAAGTCACGAAGTAAAGGTGAACTTGTTTGCAAGCTACGTAAGACCACTGCCTAACGAGCCAGCAAGCACTGTCCACGCTTCACTGCAGGAGCGTTCCGTGGGTGGCTCCTGGACACGGAAAACGAAGGACAGCACTGAATAGCTGCCTGGAATTACCACCCGGCTGTGGCCAGTGAGTATGTGGTATGCACGTGACCATGAGGCCTTCCTGTTTATTTTGGCTGTTTGTCAAAGAAGGCGGGATCGTTTTGAGTTGGCAACTGAGCCAAGAGGTGGGTGGCTATAGTCACTAGTTGTCACAGCACCTTTTCTTCTCCCTTGGAAAGTCACGGTCTCAAACATTTCCTGTAAAACCCTGTGAGATGTAATCAATACTGTTCAAGAGTTGCTTTTAGCCCTGGCTGGTGTAGCTCAGTGGATTGAGCGCAGGCTGGGAACCAAAGGGTCACCAGTTCGATTCCCAGTCAGGGCGCATGCCTGGGTTGCAGGCCAGGTCCCCAGTGGGGGCCACATGAGAGGCAACCACACATTGATGTTTCTCTCCCTCTCTCCCTCTCTTCCCCTCTGTCTAAAAATAAATAAATAAAATCTTAAAAAAAAAAGAGTTGCTTTTAGATCTTTGGGTGGCAAAATAAGTCTTTCATCCATCAGGTTACTGAGGTCGTTGTACCTTATTTCATTTACAAGCCACTTCTTTTCCAGCATCATCAGGGTAAGCTACCCACATACTGTTGCTACAAAAACAGTAACGCCCACATCACCGTTCCTGCTTACCTGGCACCTGCGTCCCATCGTCTTGCTGGGAGCAGCTGAGATCCTGCACCTGAAATCCCAGCCTTTCAGGAAAGCAGGAGCCTTGGGAGGGTGTCCTTTTGTCAGCAAATGACTAGGGTAATTGTTACTAGAATGTTTTTAAATTACGTATTTGCAATCAAGCTCCAATTTCAAAGCACCCCAACAAGATTTACTTTACGTCAATGGGGAAAGCCCGGTATTATTGACGTGTGTACACACTGTTTGAAAGAGGAGGACTAAGGGCATTTCCCCAAGAGCAGCTATTACATAGAGGGCGAGCTGAATACCATCCACCCTGAGCAAAGAGCATCGATGGAGGGGAAAGATGGTGTTATTTTTGTCACTTTTTAAAAAACAAAATCTATTTCTTAGCTCCAGTCCTGCCTTGCGCATTGTTGACATTGCTGCCTAAACCGAAGCCAGTCCGAAGTCTACCCACATAAATCTTGAGCCCCATAACACTTTCCTGTCTTAGTTTAATGGGAACGTAGCCCACCAAGTCAGGTCTGGCTGATGAGAAAGCTGTTCAGAATGGCCTCCTCACTGGACACCCAGGCCTCGAGCTCAACACACGTTATTCTTATTTCCTGTAAGTTAATGTCCTGCTCACGCATTGCTCATAAGAACCTTCATTCTCTGATTTTTACAATTTTATCTCCCAGTAGAACTCATTATCAACTTTATCCTCTGGCCATAGCGCGCTCCTAACTTTACAATTGCTGCGATCCATCCAGTCCCTGTTTCTGAGCACAGGTTGTTCTTTCTGAAATGATGCTGGCCTTCTACTCCAAATGAACCAGGGGTAGTTTATCTAGAAGAACCTTCCAGATGCTGTGACCCTTTTGAGTTTTGACTGCCTGCCTCCCTTCCTCATTCCCTTTCTCCTTCAGCACTTAATTGAGCATCTACTATGGCCCAGGCATAGGGCTGGGTACTGGCTATAGCTGTTAGCAGAAAGATATTTGTTCACTTGGAAACTGTAGTCATCTTTGCGTCTCTCTTCCTTCCAAACTACCACTGTAGTTGGATCCCAAAACACCAAATTAAAGTTACTTATGCCCAGGTCTATATTCACAGGACACAGGGGGGACCACATGGCCCAAATCATGCTTGATTCAATACCAGAGCTTCTGTACCTGGCACAGTTAATAAAGCTTTATTGAATTCATTTGTCTTTAATCTGTGCTGTCAAGACAGAAAAGGGAAGCCTCCTCTTGAGTTAACAGTAAAGAAGGTAATTCATAAGCAAGACGGTAAGAATAAGGTTGGAAGAACTGGCTGGCACACTGATGGGCAGGGTTAGCCCCGCATGCAGAGAAGGGCCCCAGATGCTTTGGCTCGTCTTTATAAACTCTGCTCACCCCTATCACCCTGCTCCACTGATAATGGCCTTACCTTATTAGTGCTGACTTTCAATTAGTGTCAGCTTTCCAAAAATAATATTTTCAAGAAGCTTCTCCTCAGATTCCAAACTGCCTTGCCACTGAGATGAAAAATGTACAGAGAGATCCCAGCCACCCTCAGAGGAAACGCTTTGATAAAAGTAAACAAGCATGTCATACACAGCTTTCTCACTTCATATTAAAAAATTAATTGTAGGTTTTATTCCTTTCTTATTGGAAATATAAAGCTGATGTTGGTTTATTTGTTTGATTCTATATGCTAATTTTATAAAGTCTGCATATGATGGTGTAAAATGATAGTCCCATTTAGACAAAAGAATTTCCATCTAAATTGGATCAGCAAAGAAATCTAAGCTTATTTTGATTAAAGAAACAACTGAGAAATTCTTTTTCAATTAGAGTGTATAATGATTGTTAAAAATTCAAGAGAAATTCAAGTGAGGAGTCACATGAAGGATAAAAAGAAAAAGTGTGTGTGTGTTTAATATAGACATATAAATACACATATAGAAACACATAATATATACTAATTAATACATAAGCATTCATATATACTAATTAATATATGTGGAAGCCACAATAGAACATGACTGTTTTTGTCAAATTGCATTTAAAAACTTTAAGAGGACACAGTTAAAGTTTCTGTTAAGTCATGCCATATCATTTTAGTTTCCTCAAACGGGAATTTCACCTGTTTCACAGTTTTAGGTGCACAGCAAAATTAAGGGGAAGGTACAAAGATCTCCCATACACCCCCTGCCCCCACGCATGCGTAGGCTCCCCAGTATCAATGGCTCCACCAGGGCCGTGCATTTGCTACTAGTGATGAACCTACACCAACACAACATAAGCACTCAGAGCCATTCGGTCTTTAAGGTCTCCCAAAGTCTCCACAGAGACAGAGGAGGAAAGAGTCGGTTTGGTCCAGGGCCTGCAACAGTGCCTGGTACACCGTGGATCCTCAATCAACACCTCAGAGAACATCTTCTCTGAAGGCCTAGGGTCTCAGTGCTATGCTGTCTCCCATTTCCCCAGCCTAGCGTGGAAGGTCATGCGCATGAGTCCTGGCACCATCTGCTGTCACTCACCAAATCCCCTCCCCAGCTCTCTTTTATCGTCTATGAATAGATGTCAATTCAAGAGTGACACAGACTTTATCTGCTTCCTTCTAAGGATTGTTATTAATAGACTATTAAGAAAATGTTTTCAAAATCACCCTTCCCAGGGGGCAGATATTTATCCAAACATAGGAAAGGGAGTGTCAGAATGTGGGAGCTGAGTTGGTGGTCCCACACGAATCTGTGTGATGCTATTCCCTTAGTCACAGCTCTCTATCAGGTATGAGCCATTTGTATTTGAAAACAGCAGAATTCAGAACCGGGTCTTCTACACTTTCATTCCTAGCACAGAGGAAATGTGGGATAGCATGTATTGCCACAGAATCATTATTTTTTTTTAAACATCTATTTAGAAAGTAGAATACCAGGACTGCCTGTGCTTTTGTACAAAAGGAAAATGAACTCCAGGCTTAGGGTTTATTTAAATTTTCTAGAAAGTTATTATTACTTGAAGAAGTAATCAAATCCTTAAGATTTGGTATAAAGGGTGTAACGTAATCAAAGGAGAATGGACTTGGAAGGGGGTTTACACTTCTGTATTTTCCAGAAGGAAGGAATTTCACTCTGCTGAGCTTCCTTTGCTTCATCATTAAAGTACGTTACCAATTGGCGAGATTGGCGAGTGAGTCAAGAATGAAAATACCTCCAAGAATGTCTGGCACGGCTTTACTTCACCACCCTTCCCTTCGAAAGAAAGGAAGCACTTAGATAAAAGTCTTTTTGAACAGTCTGGATAGATGAATAGGGTGACATAGCTGATCATTCCCACAAAGATTAGGTAGAAGGAGAATTTAGAGAACCAGACAGAAATTTAAGAGATGATCAGGTCTAGAGGTTTTTAAAGACTTAATTTAACTAAAAAATTATTTTAATTGAACATTAAATATTGCTCATGACCTTGCATCATATCGAACAAATGGGGTGGAGCTGCTGTGAAAGAAACCGATATCTGGGCTTCTCCACACGGCACTTGACCTGCCCATCTACCCAGAAAGCTCTCCGAATCCTTCAGGCGCTGACAGCCACCGAATGTCTTCTCCTTGTGTGATACAGTCCTCGGTCTCCCCCACCCACCGATACATTTTTAAGGTACATAAATAATTCAAGTGAACTTAAATGATATGCCCAAGGCCACTTAGTTAATGAGCGGCAGAAGAGAAAATAAACTCAGGTTTCTAACTACCAACCAGATACTCTTTCAATCATTTCCATCATGGCATGCTGTATTAGTCAGGCTAGGCTGTTCTGTTCCTATAAGGACAACACATTTCTTAAAGGTGTTTAAGTCCACGATTTATTCCTCATTCAAAAAACATCTTTAGATTAAGGAGGGGCTCTTCGCTACAAAGTCCTGAATCAGAAACTCGGGCTGCTGGAGGTGGCATCCCCGAGAATCCCCTGGTATTACAGAGGAAGAAGGGAGAGTCGGAGAGTTAAGTACTGGCAACTAGATGCTTTTATAACAAAGAAGACACACATCTCCCCTCCCACATCATTGGTCAAGGCAACTCAGCGGACAATTCTAGGTACACACAGTTGAGGAAGAACTACTCTGGAAGGAGAAGGAAAAAGAACAGCAGAGAGGCAAGTAGACCTCAGATGTGGCTGCTGCCAGGGGAAGACACATGCACTGTTGCGACACAGGACAGAAAGTCGGAGCTGCCCTCAGGGCACTGAGGTCCCAACAGCACGGATACAATGACACTCAGCTATTTTCCATCTCCTTGTTCCTCCAGTCAAGTTCACAATCTAGGATAAGAGCTTCCAGTTATTCTAATTGCGCCCTTGGCTAAGACAAGACTATTTCCATAGAGGAAGAGGAGGAAATAAAGGAGTTCTTAAGAAGTGGAAAATGGTATTAGGAAAACCAAAAAAAACCAAAAAACAAAAAAAACCCACCATAAATATTCCCACACACAGCTAGGAAAAAATAGACCAGTGCATCCTGAGTCATGCCCACGTTCCTTCGAGTTGGGCGTATCTCCCTCCATCCCAGCGCACACCCTGGCTTCGTCCATGGCAGGACTGCCCCGCATCCCAGCTTTGGTCCCATTTCTGTAAGTTCATTCCAAAAGCAGCCATTCTAGCTTCATCGTCTACTTCTCTTTCTTATTGCAAACCTCCAAAGTTTTTATATTTATAGCCCTACAATCCCAGCATAGAGAAAAGGGGTGAAAAACAGACTCAAAAGTCTTTTGAAGAATTGACCTGAACTATATGTAACTTATTATTAGAGGAGATTTTGCCATAATTATTTCTATGTTTATTCAACCAGATAAGACTTTACAATAGAGATGTTTCTCTAAAATTGACCTCTATGAAATTAAAAGAAAAAAATCTCTTATTACAGAGCATTTTTCTACTTACTGAGATCTATTCTAATTCATTATTCTATAATGGGGGAGTCCTAGCCATGTTGGGCTTTTGGCGTATCAGTATGTCAAACCACTTATGCTGATTTTTCTATTATAATGCATTTATGTGTCTAAGTAAGAAATTTACATGAACACAAACCTCCCCCCAGAAGTTTCCCATAAAGTGGCCCAGTTCTCACCTTTAGAGTAAGAACCTTTTAGGTTTTTAGGATGCTTTTAGGATGGTCTCTCTCATGATCGGAGCCTAATAACAAGTAAAAGTTTTTAAAATCACAATTTCACAATAAAACGATCAAAATGGAAGTGGTGAGAGACTCTTATGCAAATACCAAATTTAAAAAATTTGGAGATGATTTTCAAATTCCTCTCCTAAACCTCAATCATCAACACGCTCTTGGCCTAATTACTTGAGGTATTGTTCTGTGACAGACCTGGAAAAGGTATGAGGACTCCATATCCAAAATTCCCTGGGATAGTCTTTAAAAATTAAGGTTAGATATTTACTGAAACCAATTACATTAAATGTTAAAGCAAACAAAATTTTGTCTATTATCTGTCTGCCTACCTGCCTATCTACCTATCTGTATGATTTTCTTTTCACCAACAATAAAAACCTTAGCTGTCCTCAATAATGTCCCCCCACAACCCCCCCCCCAAAAAAAACAACAAAAAAAACCCTTCCCTTCTGCCAACAGTTTCTTCTAAGTCAGAGAACCTCTATTGTCTTTCCTCTGGTAATAAATGATAATAATTAAAGGCAAATACACAATAATTAGTCACACTAGGTTTATCCATCTGGTGTACCTGTATCCCCTCACTGTGTCTTTGAAACAGATGACAAGCAGCATATTGCAGCACATCCTGCTAATGGGTCTAAGTGGAAAATGGGAGCTAAAGAGGTCACTGAATAAAAGGTCAGCAACAAAGTACAAGAGCATCCTACTTTTTTTTAAAGTGGCCAATGGCCACTTTAGATCTGTATCCTCCAAAAGCATATGCACTCCCATGAGATAGCAGAATCCTACAGAAGCTCTCCCGGCCTGGACGGTTTGTAGATACCATTCATTTCATTGTGTAAGTTCCAATCACCGTGAACATCATCGGCTACTATTTATTGCTTCCTTATATCTACAAGGTACTGTGTTCCATTTAAATCATATTTTCCTCCACTTCTAAAAATCTTGCCAGGTAGATATTAACATCACTCTCCAGTTTATAGATGAGGAATTGAGTTAAAGAGAGATTAAGGAACTTTTTCTCCAAGACTTATTTGTCAGTGCTGAGCCAAAGTTTAAAGAAAAGATAAGGCATTTTTAGAGGATTTAACAAAGTATTATTGAAGCTGCTTGTCAATTATCTGAGTTGAAGGTTGACTTTAAAATAACTTAAAATACTTGTGAACAAGTTTTTGTCTATGATACAGACTTTCAGGGCTTAAGTTAGTATGGTCATCAAGCCCTTCTAAAGGATACAATGCAAAAAGCAAACTAAGTTTTATACATGAGAAAGACACGCCTTGAATAATAACATTATTGCGCATTACAAATGAATTCTTTCCCCACAAGTCCAAGAGATGGTCATTCATGAGGGCTATCATCTCTCCTGTGTATTCTTCAAGGAAGAGCAACAATACTACTCCATCTGGCAGCTGCCCCTATAAATCGAGAAAGACCTATGATATCTTTTTTTTTTACTTTTTTTCTTTTTTTTTTTTTTTAAGATTTTATTTTTATTTATTTTTTAGAGAGAGGGGAAGGGAGGGAGAGAGGGAGAGAAAGAGCAATGTATGGTTGCCTCTCACATGGCCCTCACTGGGGACCTGGCCCGCAACCCAGGCATGTGCCCTGACTGGGAGTCGAACCGGGATCCTCTGGTTCCCAGCCCACGCTCAATCCATTGTGCTACACCAGCCAGAGCTATGATATCTTTTTAATCCACCTACCATGTTCTGCACTTAGTTCATGTAACCACAACCTCTATTCATGGTTTTAAGGCTTGAAATGCCCTCAGTCCACAAAGGCAAGTATACGCGATGGGTTGTCACTTGTCACTGCTTCTGCTCCTACTCTCTGAACTGGCCATTGACTTCCCACGAGTCAAAAAGCAGAGATTTCTATTGGCTTATTTTTTCCAAAGGAAAAGATGAGGCTCGTCCAGATTATTAAAGATAACCATCTCAGGCTGCCAGTGTTTTTTGGGAAGGATATTCTTCCTCCATTCCTGTTGGGAGATCTGTCCACCATCAGAGAGGCCCATGAAGCGGGAAGAGAATATAAAGGTACGGTGGGAAATAAGGCTTTCAGGGTAGGAAAAATTCGTAAGTGCCTGTTTAAAATAGGTGGAATGAGAAATGATACCTGCACTTGCTCAGCGTAAGAGGGAATTAGGAGAAAAACAAGATCAGGATTTTGCAATCAGTGTAAATTGCTACTCGTTCCACATTTCGGAGTCTCAGCTTGTCTTTTGAAGTGCAGGGTTCTACAAACACAACAGCACCTGTTGCTGACTGTGCAGTCACAGCCTCGCCAAGCAATCAAGGCATTCCCATCTGTGGTGAAATTTCCCAATTTTTCTCGTAAAGATCAGATCCTTCATTGCTAATGAGCTAACAGGAGGCATGCGATGTCATATTCGATTCCGTGGTTGCGATCGCAAGCAGTGGAAATGGAAAATTAAAATCAACTGGAGTTTTTCCCCCAACACCACAGGCTGACGTTCCTTTCTAAACTCCCCTACTTTACACAGATCTTCAAGATTTTATTCAAACCAGGACATTTGGCATAAATAGCTTGACTACATTTCTTTCTATATCTATCTAGTCATCAGAGAGCAGAAGCCACCCGGATCTGATATCAGAAGGCTATCCTGGTCTCTTTGCTTCTTCTTCATTCCACATCCAGTTTGACAGCCAGACACTGCAAATTCTGTGGCTTTCAGAAGTATTAAATCTATTTTCTTCTCACCTGTTTCATCCCTACCACCACTGTCTCAGGATAGATATTTGTTATTTCTCACGGATTTCTTCAACAGCCTTTAAACAATCTCTGGTAGCCCCTACAACCACCTTTTCATCCAGCATTCTTATCACTACCAGAGTTTTCTGAAACATAAGTAGAATCACAACTCTGCATCGATGAAGTGGGTCGGAACCCCCAATGTCACTCCCTGTGACCCAACACAGCGACCATGTCCATGTTGATCTCCACCCCTCTCTGCTCTGAATCCCTATTCCTTTTCCAACGAAGCTTTCCTGTTCCTATCAGCTTTGTGCCTGTCCTTGCCTTCCATCCCCCCACACAGTGACCCTGTTGCATCCACGCCTTGCTTCCTTGCTGGGGAAACTCCTGTTCACCCTTCAAGAGGGGAAGTGGAAATAGATGACGTTTCACGCAGTAAACGCGATGCTGTGGGGCAGTGCGGATGCCTGAGGCTCTCTGCTCGGGAGGCTTTATGATGCCGTGTCTGGGGTTGGTGAGAACAGCTCAGAAGTCAACGAGCTGTGTGTGCCCAGGGGAGGGAAGGAGAAGGGCTGGTCTGGTTCAAAGGCTATTCCCTTCTCGAAACCTTCTCCAAACTGCCCCAGAAGTATTCATCAGCTCACTCCTTTGTGTTCCTGCAGCGTCTTCAAATTCTCTGTTCTCACCCTATACAGTCATTATAATTAGCTTGCTACATATCTGTTCTCTGTATTAGACTGTGAACTTTGCTGGGGCCTATAGGAGACATTGGACGCTTACTGAGTGTTTGAGCGAATGGCTGGTTATTTCTTCTCTGATCTCACCTTCATGTGAATCTAGAGCGGGTCTGAGAAACTGCTCACTTGTAGGCCAAGTCCAGCTGGCCACCCATTTGTGTCAAGTACAGCAGGAATAGAGCAGTGCCCGAGCATTTAGTTAGTATCCGTGACTGCCTTCATGCTACCACAGCATACAGAGCCCAGTGGTGCTTACAGATACCGTGGAGCCTGCGAAACCTAAACTATTCACTCTCTGGCCTTTTTTTCTTTTTAGATTTATTTATTTTCAGAGAAAGGAGAAGGGAGGGGAGAAAGAGAAAGAGCAATGTATGGTTGCCTCTCACATGGCCCTCACTGGGGACCCGGCCCACAACCCAGGCATGTGCCCCGACTGGGAATCGAACCGGGACCCTCTGGTTCCCAGCCCGCGCTCAATCCACTGAGCTACACCAGCCGGGCTGGCCGTTTATAATAATGGTCTGCTCACTGCAGTTCCAGGGCTTAAGAATAAAGGCTGAGATGCCACATGGTATGTTCAATGTCTCTGTAACACCATCTAGGGAACTTTTACACCATGGCCTAGAAAGTGTTCAGCCCAAGTGAGGAACCTCCAAGGTCAAAGTTGCTTCCTGAATTTCACTGAGCTCTGCAGATTCATAAATGATTTTTTTTTTTTTTACTTAGAAATTTTGCCAAAAGGATACTTCACTGATCTTGAAAATAACACTGATCGTTAGGATGGTATTTTATGGCTCTTACGAGAATGTCCTGGGATCTTTGGCTGTGTACAGCACTGATCTTTGAAATCATTCCAGCCCTTTGCCTTGTATCCATTTATCAATATAATTATGTTTAATGAAGAGCAGGAACTATTTCTCTAATAACCACATCCTTTGTTCTCCTCCTTTTGTCCCCAAAAGTCTCAGCTCCTGACATTATTCAGCTAACTACAACCCAAGTGATACAACTATTCCCCATACATTAGATGCAAATTCGCTCTTACAGCCAAGCTTTTGTAGAATCAGATCCTCTGTGTTCCCCTCCTGGCTCCTCCAATAACCTACTGGCTCATAACCTTGGGCAGACCATGCATTTTTCTAATCCTCAGTACCCTCCTCTGTAAAAAAAGAAGATGGTATTAGCGGCAATCTCTGCACATTGTTGTGGAAAAAGCAATACGATTTTCCAGGAAAGCACACGGCAGAGTGGTCATAGCCCACCGTTTGCTTTGGGCCTGTTTGCTTGTTTTGTTTCATTACTCCCGTCAGTTCATGGTGCCAGCTTCTCATAAGGAATCAGGTCTTTCGATGTAAATGTAACGAACTCCAGATTTTCTGATCATCCCTATGACTTCTTTGACTTCTGGTGTCAAGTAACCACAGTTTACAGAAGCCTCAAGGGGCCGGGTCCTACTCTGGGATCTCTCACCTGCATCCAAGGGGGCCTGGAGTGGTTCTGATGAGGCAGACTAGCCTCAGAGCAACAGACACCTTAAAAAGTTTAACGTTTCTCAAGATGTCTGAACTGTCAAGTCACTGAAGTTTTTTCTAGATCTTAGAATGGAAGAAAATCACTCCCTGGTTTTACAGCTAAAAGAGCCCAGCTCTAAGCCCTGGGGCTAGTCTAGGTCATCAGGGCCCATCTAGCTGATGTACACATGTTTTGTCATGGTCCAAGGACTTAGGAGCTAAAGAAGCTATATAAACTTGCTTTAAAAGTTTTAATTCTAAGTTGAGGCCAGAAAAAGAACAGATGTATTTTTTTATCCCCATGAGCATTATTTTTCTGAATTGATCCTGGAAACGACAGAAAAACATGTTTGGATTATATTTACAAATGTATCTAATCAGCCTGGAATGTTGGACAACATTCTGTCTTTGGAAAAGGACACCAATAATGTGCCTCTGGGCATGGGACTTGCTAGTCATCAGGGACTTTCTCTGTGGGATACCAGGCACAAAGGGGCAGGCAGGGCAAAGGTATCTCAGTTCTGCCTAGCATATGGCACCCCAACACGCACAGATCCTCCCTCAGGGGTCTCAGCGCACCGTGGGGGCTTGTGATATTTGTCTCTTTAACGGCAAACATTTATTGGAAGCCTGGACCATCGCAACCCCCTGCAAACCGCTGTCGCTGCTGTGAGCTTCCCTCCCCTCACCCCATCCATCTTACTCTGCTACCAGAGCCATCTATCTAAAACACAAATCTGATCATGTCACTTCCCCTCTTAAAAACCATCAGTGCCTCCCCATCGCTCAAAGGATAATGCTTTAAACCCTTTAGTAAGGCTCAGTAATGTTCCTGATTTCACCCACCCGGTGTCCCAGGCAAATCCATTTTTTCCTTTAAGAACTCAAACTCAAGTATCTGGCCCCATTCTTTCTTTGGAATCAGATCACAATGGGTACACGCATTTAGTTCTGAAATACTTCAAATGTCATAAAATAACCGTGAACGTATCTGCCTATCTCTGCCTCCCTATTTTACACACTGTGGAGGCAGAGACTATGCCACACTTCTCGTATTATAGCCATCTGACACCATGATGGGAAAACCTTAAGCTCTGCAGCAATGCTGAATGGATGGACCGCAAGACTTGGTACCCCCAGACACCTAACTGCCTCTTACTCTCCGAACCGTCCTGTTATACTTCAGCAACTAGTCTCTGCTGGTAGACTTTACAGTCCTTGAGGGAAGCCAATACTGTGTCTGTCTTATCTTCCACTGCCTCAAACTTCTACATATTTCTGACCTGCAGGAAAAGCTCAATACTGATTTATTGGGGGGGGAAGGGGGGAAGAGTACATTTGTTACATGTTAAAAAAGAAATACACCTGGAAGCTACCCCTAGGTAACTTTTCCTCCACTTGGATATACGAGGATAAGACTCTGATATTAGTAGACAAAAATCTAATATTTGTTTACAAAGTGCTAAGAGTTAAGAAGGAGGAGGCATAAAAGTGAAGCATGGCTTTAGGAGAGGATAAAGAGATTACTTTTGGTTGCAAAGATTTATTTATTCAGCACATAAATAAAGTGAGCACCTAGTGAATGCATGGAATGTGCTAAGCTCAGGGAAGAAGAAAAGAAATGACCTTTCCTCCCAGGTTTCAAAAGCTCAAGGCTAAGACAGACCACTGGCATTCCACGGGGCAAGGTGGATGAGGGGACAGCACGGGGCACTGTGGGAACAGAGACATACCCCCTAAAGCTTCTGGGACTGGGGGAAGGACAGGGTACAGGAGGGCTGGACCTACGGAGATGCGCATGGACTACAACCATGCTGTCAAACGTGGGCCAGCTCCTTAGCACTACCGGGAACGGAGGAGGAAAAGTGGGAAAGCTGGCTAGCTCGGGAGGTCCTCCTCTCGTCTTGATGAGCAACTCTAGGACAGTTACTAGTCCCCTTACTGTTTCCGCTGGACCCAAGGCAGCCACTCAAACCAGGGATACTGAGGGCTCTGAGGGAGAGCCAGAAAGGCCAAACTCCGAATGGGGCACAAAAGAACAGAGAAGGTCAGGCGAAACCTGAGATAGCCCGGAAAGCCATTCCAAGTCTAGAACCGTTCCTACGGACTTGGAGCAGACAGGCGGCAGCATCTTCCTCTCTGAGCGGGTTTCACTGGTGTTGCTATTTGCTTGATGATAGAGCGATAGGCTTTGACTTTTTTTTTTTTTATTTTTGAGAAATCTAAACCTAAATGGCATAGGGATTTAGGAAACCTTCAAACCCTTTCCTATAAATGCCCCATTTCTGAAAACATCTGTGCGTACCCTCGAGCAGAGTCATTTATTCCCACTGTATTTGCACAGAGATGGGCACAGAGTCGGCTTCTGACAACTTTTTAAAGAAATAAATTCAGTTGAATATTTATATTTAGCTCCTATTATGTGTTTGGCACTGGAAGTATAGAAAAAACTGAGTTATACTGACCATCTCTCTTTAAAGAACTGAAAATCTGGTGGGAAGGAAACTTGGGGAGAACACAGTGAGTACAGCTACAAATAAATTGGAATGGAAGTTCAAAAAAAGGGAAACAGTACATTTTTAGGGTGATTAGGAATGCTTAAGGGAGAAGGTAGCATTTGAAGATCCTTGCTTTTCCTGGCCTAAATTTAGGGTTAACCATTTCTTAGTCATCAGCTTACAAAATGCTTTAATGAGGCATAAAAATTAATCCTACTTCATGACAATTTATTCCACAATTTAGAATGGAAATTAAAATGAGGAAGAAGAAGAAGAAAGATCAGAGGAAGGAAAGAGACAACTCATCCGACAGATTCTTTGACAAGCCACCAGCCTTTATCACATTATCGAGATTTCTAATAATAGCTATTCTCTAAAGCTCTGCCCACGTGACGTATTTACTTTGTGTATTGTATAGGGTTTACAACATCCTTCACTACAACCTGTTCCATTTGATTTTCCCAATAACACTATATAAGATGGATAACCCAGAGAGCGGCGGCCCCAACCAGCTGATCTCACAAAGGCAGAAATGCAGCCAAACTCCTCTTTCGGATTTCTACGACAGGTAGAATAATAGAACCAGGTTTCTACCTCTGGTCTTCCAACTCCTTCAACTTGACCCTGCTGGTTCCCACAGAGTTTTGCAAAGTTCTTCAGCTGGATTTACTTTAATACAAGTAATTGTGAAAGCTTCCCTGAAATGAAATTCTATTTTTAGTTAGCCAAAATTAGCCTCCCTTGCTGTCTTTGCCATCACTTTAGGTCATTTGCAGAGCACTGTCCTTATGGTGTTCTTTTTTTTTTTAATTTCCATCTGGAAAACAAGGGCTTTGTGTTAGAAGGAATGAAGTCCCTGAGACGACCGATGATAGAATAGGGTACATGAGCTCCCCAAGAAGCAGGAAAGGTAAGAAAAATTAAATAGTGACTCCATCATCTAAAACGGAACAAGACCAAGGCTTGATAACAAGAACCGAGGCTCCTCGACTTCAGTAATGATAGATAAGCCCCCTCTGCGGGTTCATTAGCAATGTCAAGGCAGCTGGCCTCAGCGTAAAGAATGCATATCAATTCGTAATAGCTGCAATAAGCGTGGGGGCACGTGGTTCCATCTCAGGAGATCCTGAGTCTGTCTATTCAGGACATGGCCACTGGTGGGGCATTTATAGATGAGGATGAGCACTAAGCTTATACCTGTTAGTCCATGTTATTCCGTTCTTCGCTGGAGCAGTGTGCAGACTTCAGACCTGCAATCTCAGTATCTTTCAGAATGCTTTCCTATGTGGTTCATTCCTTATCAACGTTCGTATTTCTACTCAGGTTCTATTTCCTTACCTTTCAGGTTTATTTTTCTATAAACGTCCTAGAAGTCTCTAAAGTCAAATTAAATCAAATAAAAGTCAGCATAAAAAAGCTAGATTAACTTATGTGATAACAAACCTTTTTGGTTCATCAAAGTAATACTGTTTAATGTAAAAAAAAAAATTGAGAATATAGGAAGTATAATAAAGAAAATACTTACCAGCCCTGGAGCTTCGTCCTGTACATCAAGGGGTTGCAGGTTCGATCCCTGGTCAGGAGGTGTGTGGGAGGCAGCCAATCGATGCTTCTCTCTTACATCGATATTTCACTCTCCATTCCCCTAAAAAAATATTTTAAAAGAGAAAATACTATAATCCTCCTCCACAAAAATAAGCATTAGCAATACCCTCTAGCAATATTTCCTTTATTTTTTCTATTTATATATGAGATTATTGAAGGGATACTTTATATATAATTTTATTTTTTACACTTTTACATCCTTTTATAACAAAACATTTCCCATGTTATATTATGAAGTCTTTGTAAGTATTCTGTTTAATAGCCAGACTTAACATAGTCATACAGAAGTCTTAAGTTTCCTCGCTAAGGAAATAATTCTCCCCAAGTCTCCCAATCTAATAAATTGGTAGCACAACCCATTCAATAATGCTTGCCTTAAACTGACGCTTCATCATGATTCTTTTCTTCCTTTTTTTCTCAAGTAGTAAATCCTGCGATCTCTAGCTTTGGAGATGGAACTGCTTTCCACATAGCTCCCCACCCCCACCACCTCCGCCCTCAACCCCTCCAAAGCCTGCTCTCCATGGAGCAAGTCATGAGATCTCTTTAAAGAATTGCAGGACGTTGTCCACCCCCCAAACATGTCCCTTTGCGTTTGGAATCCTATCCACAACCCTCATCATCCTGCTCCGCTCTCTGTGCCCGACTCCCTCTGCCCACCTCCTAGGGCTCTCCTCGCACGTCTGAAATGATCATGCTGGCTGTTGATTGGTTGCCCATTTGCTTACTTGTGTGTCTGTCGCCTGTTTCTCGCCACCAGATTCAAAGCTCTGTCTCATGCCTCCGCCTGTCTGCTCATGGCCTATCTTCCCAGCCTTGAGTGGTGGTTGGCATATGGCTGGCACTCAACCAGCGTTTGCTCAGTGAATAATATTCCATGACAAATGGTTTTAGCTATCCTTCAGTTTTACAATATTTATCTACTCAGTACATTCCTCTGGCTTCAAAAACACTGACGTATCTTACAGCGTCATTCCGCT
>PVJI01018709.1:0-32660 GCA_004026765.1 Micronycteris hirsuta | reverse complement strand
TCTTCTTTCCTGAGGTGCACTCTTCACTGTTGTCCAGTCACCAGCCCAGTTCCTGAGTGTGCTTCTGGGCCCAAGCTGTCTTGATGTGCACCTGATAGTGGCGAATCTCCCACTGCCTATTTTTTCTCCTCTGGTCTAACTAATAGGTTCTCTCCGTGCCCTTTCTGGATAGTTTGGCCCCCGCTCTGAGTCAAGAATTCCTGCGGTCTGTATCTCCGGACTGCCGCTCCCCTCAACAGGGTGCTTCTGCCCTATTCCCACAAAGCTGCTTGGTCTTGCCGGGCTGCGCGCTCCTGCGTGCGCCTGCGTGCGCCTTGTCTGACTGGCTAGGGCTTTGTCCCCAGCTGTAGGCGTTAGCTCAGCACTCCTGTGAATTCTTTTATCTTTGCCCCTGGGCTGTGTGCCAGTGAGCCCTGGCCGAAAGGCCTGGTCGTGCGCTCTCTCTGGTATTTTTGAGCTGTGCGCCCGTGTTCGCTCACTTCTTTGTCCCTGGATTATGCGCCCAAGAGGCCCAGTTGTGCACTGTCCCCAGTATTTTTGAACTGTGTACGAATGGTCCGCGGGTCGCCGGGTGCGCACGGTCCCCGGTTTCCCTTGTTCGGTGTCCCAGGCCGCACTCGGCCAGAGATTCGCTGACTGCCAGCTGTTTCCGATACTTCTGGTATGGGCTTCGAAAGGCCTCGGACCCCGGTTACAAACAGGGTCCAATTCCCCTTGGTGGAAATGCCAGCCTCCTCGGGCCAAGGGCCGACTGTGCTCTCCCTCCTTGATACAGGCCGAGTTCCCTGGGCCTCTGATCCCGGCCGCCTACCGCTCCTGGTAGTGCACCGCTCCCGGGTCCTGCACCGATCCCGGGTCGCGCACCCGACCTCGCGACTGTTGAGAGCGGGGCCTCTCCAAATAGCCACGTAGCGCCACTGTTTTTCCTCTCTGAAAAATTCTACCTATTTACACTCTCCAGACCAAACAAGCATCTGACTACTCTCAAATCCTAATCTGGCTCCCTCCCCAAGAATCTTGTGTCCTATCCGGGCGGCTGCCGGGTCTGGGACCGAAGCCCCACCCCGCTCCCCGGGTTTGTCCCGATGGGGACCCTTTCCTTCCAATGCTCTCTGCTTACCGTTTGAATGTTCAAATTCCCCTGTAATCTTGGGCATCAATCATCATATGTTTTGGAATACTGCTGGGTCCGCCCCGTTCCTCAGAAAATCAACCAGTGGGTAGGAGGACGTAAACTCTGTTCCTCCTAACTCGCCGCCATCTTCCCCCGAGTCCCCACATCTGGTGGAATTAAAAGACTGCCTGACTTCATCTTACTGTAGTTAGTATATTAGTGTTATCACATGTTGTGAGAATTATTTTCCATTAGTCAGTTTAGCTCAAGAGAGAATAAAGAATTTGGGTGAAAATTATAACCAGATCTTTACAAATTCTCTAAGCTAAAGAAACAAAGTAATTGTTGAGGTTAACAAAGATGCAATAATTCTTTTCATATGACTGCACTGTTGGTGAACTGCATTCATGAGTTTAGCAAAAATCTTTACAAATCAACTCATCAAAACAGGCATTTGGACAATAAGAATTTAATTTCACACCAATAAAACTTTAGGATTTAGATTTATTTAGGGCTGTTTGCCTATGTTTATAGAATATTTAGTTTACTCTAACAGATGACAAGATAGATCCCCCTCAGTGAAACCCTGGCCTAAACATATTTGCGAGAGGATAACATTAAGCATGGAAGCTTTTGAATTGTGGCACTCAACAATGATCTACACAGAGCATCCTTCAAAAGCCCAGTAGAGGTCTTCTGGCCCATTTGCTTGATATTTGTGTTTTATGAGATTTTTAAAATATTTTTAAATTTATTTTTAGAAAGAAGGGAAGGGAGAGGAAGAAGAGGGAGAGAAACATTGGTGTGAGAAAAATATCACTCAGTTGTCTCTCATATATGTCCTGACCAGGGACCAATCCCACAGCCTAGGCACATGCCAAGACCAGGGAATACAAGCAGCAACATTTTTCTATCTGGGGTAATTCCCAACCAACTGAGCAATGCTGGTAAGGGCATTTTATGAGTTTTGTAAGGGAAGCACTTTTATATCACAACCAAAACTTGTCTTGGTTACCAGACAGTAGCCATAATCAGGTAAAAGTCATTAAGATTCATAATTTGGAATTATACTTACTAAAGCAAATCGAAATGAATCTTCTAGAATATTTTCACATTTGCATTTATCTGAACTGCAGAATGGATTTAAGGAGTATTTTAGCTGTTAGGAAATATTTAATTTATTTAAACTTATCTTTAACTACTCAGAATTCCTATAGTAGCCAATTTTACCTTTCGGATCACTTTAAACTATATCTGATTCAGTCCATATAGATTTCTAAGTCAAAGTTAGACTTCATTAAAGTATTAACTTTAAATCTGAAAGAGGACGCATTAAAATTTTCAAGTTTGACAAGTTCATTAAAATTGTTGAAATGTCTTGATACATTTACTTATCAGCTTTTTATTCTTTCTGCTGGTATTTCCGCAATAGTTTTTGTGTGTGTGTCTTCTCTGATTCATTGGGTTGCTACTATTTATGCTTTTATGGACTCTATTTTCACAGTATACTATAGTTCATAAAACTTTTGCCACATCTGCTTGGCCCGAGGTATTGGCTGTTTTTGGCAAGGTCATCTGCAGTGCACACCACAGAGTACTGCATGCCTTCTGAGTAGCAACACACATCAAAAAGATTGAATTGTTGAAGCAACAATTTGCTTCATCAAATTGTTGAAGCAAAGGCAAAAGCATCTCTGTCATCTTGGCATCTCCTTGCTTTTGCTGACTGGAAGCATTAACAATTCCATCCTTTCTACATGACTCTTCAATGTGAATAGATTCTAAGTGTCTATCACGAGCTTCAGAGATATTGGCATGAAGGGGAGAGCTTCGAAGATGTTCCATTTTTCCTAGTAAAGTTACAAACCTGGCTTGTTCTTGAAGTTCATCCATAATTAAATGATCACCGTAGATGGGTTAGAAGTCAGCCTTGGAATTGAAGTATTGTTGGTACTGAATTTTTTTCTTTCCTGGGTAATTCTTGGCAAGGGCCAATTCAGTCTTTTTTCTCTCCTTGTCTAAAACTCTCCATTATTCATACCACTCTTCTATACAAGTATAAAGTTCATTGGCTGGTCCACTACGGGTTTTAACTTGCAAACTGTTTTTCTCTCTGGTGTCGTATAGTTTTGAAATCCAAAAGGTGGCACAAAACCAGAAAATAATTATTACCATACTGACACATTAACATAAGGGTATAAATTGCTTAAGTCATCATAAGAAAACAATTCATAGGAATCCAACAGTGGAACAACTGGAACACCCAAATGGGTAAGTGGATCTTAGAAAAAACTCATTTGACCCAAGTTGCTGAAAATTCTGATTATGCCTTAAATCTCCCATCATGCAATTAGAAAAGCATGATGCCTGTGTATGATTCACATGCCTATTTTTTTAGGAAAAATATCTTTCATTTAAAAAAAATATTTTATAGTTGTCCCATTCACCCCCTCTTTTCCCCCTCCCCCCCCGCACACCCTTCCCCCACATTCCCCCACTTTAGTTTTTGTCCATAGGTCATACACATAAGTTCTTTGGCTTCTACATTTCCTATACTATTCTTAACCTCCCTCTGTCTGTTTTCTACCTACTCACATGGATATTAATATTGTTGTCTCCACTTCCCTGTCTGTGGTTATTAAAATGACTCTGTAAATCCAACAGATCTTGATATGTATTTTGAGGTAAGCCACCTAAATGCTATGGAACTTCCTCAGGATCACAATGTTCACTCTGGGGTTTAGCTTGAAAATTATGTTTACATTTTCAATTATCTGATACTGCAGGGCTAAATAGTTACCACAAAATCTGTTTGGCTTCTTTACTTACTTTTTATAAGTAACCAATTCAAACAGATTTTCTTCCACAGTCTTTGTCAGTCCTTCCATGTGATTGACAGATTGAATTCTTTTTACACCATTATAATTGAAATCAAATTAGAAAATGCTGACGGCTTTTCTTGGCAATACTTCTGAAACAAATTGCTATCTGAAGTTAAATTTGTGTATGATAGTTGGGGGAAATCTGAAGGACAGTTAGAACATTTTGAAGCTATATTTAAATGACTATTTAATTTCATCAAGTTACCTTGATTTCAATAAGGAATAAAAATGTTATTTTTTGTGTGGCCATTCATCCAAATTAGCCTAGTTAAGTGGATACCTCCTGCTTTCAGCCAAGATGGAGGTGTAGGTAGATATGCTTAACTTCCTCGCACAACCGAAAAAATGATAACAACCGATATAAAAACAAACAACAACAACAACTACCAGAAAATCAAGCTGTATGGAAATCTGACAAACAAGGAGATAAAAAATAAACATTCATCCAGACTGGTAGGAGGGGCAGAGATGAGCAGCCGGGCTGAGAAGCAAGGTAGCAGCTGGTGGACCAGGCGGTCCCACATTTGTTTACAGATAAGTTGGGAGGAACAACTAGGGAACAGACAGGCCACACAACCCAGGGTTCCAGGAAACTAAAGCCTCAAAACTTCTGGCTGTAGCCCTGGCTGGTGTGGCTGGTGTGGCTGAGTTGATTGAGCACCAGACTGTGAAGCAGAGGGTCACTGGTTCGATTCCAGTCAGGGCACACACCTGGATTGCAAGCCAGCTTCCCTGGTGCATGGAGCACAAGAGGAAACCACATATTGATGTTTCTCTCCCTCTATTTCCCCCTCCCTTTCCCTCTGTCTAAAAACTAGGAGTGATTTAAAAAAAAAAAAAAACTTCTGGCTTTAAAAATCTGTGGGGGTTGCAGTGGCAGGAGAAACTCCCGGTCTCTCCAAAAAGTCTTTTGGAGGGGCCCACAGGATCCTAGATAATACAGAGTCCCATCCATCTGGGAATCAGCACCAGAGAAGCACCTGAAAGGACACAATCTACTTGTGGAAAGCAGGGGAAATGACTGAAAGTAGGGTCAGAGCTGAGCAAGCAGCATTGTTCCCTCTCTGACCCCTAACCCACATACCATGCCAAAACACAGAACACAAGTTGCCCTGCTCTGATGAATACGTAAGGCTCTGCCACTTACAACAGGACAGGTGCCCTGAGACAAAAAAAAAATATGGCCCAAATGAAAGAAAAGATAAAAACTCCAGAGAAAGAACTAAGCAATGAGGAGATAGCCAACCTATCAGATGCAGAGTTCAAAACACTGGTAATCAGGATGCTCAAAGAAATGACTGCGTACTGATGCAAAATACAGGAAGAAGTGAAGGCTATAAAAAGTGAAATTAAGAAAAATATACAGGGAACCAGCAGTGAAGAGAAGGAAAGTGGGATTGGAATCATTGATTTGGAACAGAAGGAAGAAATAAACATTCAATCAGAGCTGAATGAAGAAACAAGAATTCAAAAAAAAAAAAAAAAAAAAGAGAGAGAGAGAGTCTTAGGAACCTCTGGGAAAACTTTAAATGTTCCAACATCAGAATCACAGGGATGCCAGAAGGAAAAAAGGAAGAGCAAGAAATTGAAAACTTATTTGAAAAAGTAATGAAGGAAAACTTCCCCAATTTGTCAAAGGAAATAGACATGCAAGTCCTAGAAGCTCAGAGAATCCCAAAGAAGTTGAATCTAAGGAGGAACACACCAAGACACATCATAATTAAATACCCCAAGTTTAAAGATAAGGAGAGAATCTAAAAGGCAGCAAAAGTAAAGGAGAGAGTTACCTACAAAGTAGTTCCCATAAAACTATCAGCTGATTTCTGAAAAGAAATCTTACAGATAAGAGGGGGTTGGGAAGAAGTATTCAAAGTCATAGAAAGCAAGACCTACATCCAAGATTACTCTATGTAGCAAAGCTACCATTTACAATGGAAGGGCAGATAAAGTGCTTCTCAGATAAGGTCAAGTTAAGGACTTCATCATCACCAAGCCCTTACTATATGAAATGCTAAAGGGACTTATCTAAGAAAAAGAAGATCAAAAACTATGAACAGTAAAATGACAACAAACTCACAACTATCAAAAACTGAACCTAAAATAAAAACAAATTAAGCAAACAACTAGTAGAGGAACAGAATCATAGAAATGGAGATCACATGGAGGGTTATCAGTGGGGAGGGGAAGGAGGGAGGAGAGGAATGGGGGAAAAGTACAGGGAATAAGAAGAATAGTTAGCAGGTACAAAATAGACTGGGGAGGGTAAGAATAGTATAGGAAATAGAGAAGCCAAAGAATTTATATGTATGACCCATGGACATGAACTGGTTGGGGGGCAGGAAATGACTGAGAGAGGGAGTACAGGGAGGAGGTGGACAAAGGGAAAAAAATGGGACTAGTGTAAATGTATAATCAATAAAGTATACTTTAAAAAAGTTAGTACTTCCTGAAGATGTTGCTGAATTTGACAATAAATTCACTGATTTAGAATACTCAGAAACTGGGGTTCAGTTTCAATAAGCTTGCTTTTCCATAACATTAGCAAAATTATTTTCAGCTGGAAAAACTATATTAGGTTTTAGTCCATATTCTGATATTTAAGCCAAAGTCAACATTAAATGCTTCTTCCTTTGCAAACTTTTTCTGTCTGGTGTGGTGTAGTTTTGGAAAATGGGAAATGCTGCTGAGCAGGTATTATCTCTTGCATTTTTTTCTGATTTGCTGGTTAACCTGAAAGAACTGTGTGTATATCTGCTTCTAAAGTTGGGGGTTCAGGTGTGCCATTAACTACTTTTTTTTTTTTTTTTTACTATCGTGGGTGCTAAAATTTGAACACTTACTAAGCTTAACTTTATTAAGATGAGCATATTCTGGGTATCTACAATAATCTGAATTTTCAGTGTATCTATTAAACTAGGAAAGGAATATCTGTAATGGTGATTCAAGACTTCTAACACATATTTTCTTTTTTCCCTTAGGGGTAAGTATCAAATATTGATTCTTTTATGATGTCAGACAGGCCAGCTTGTGGGGTAAAAGAGTTTTTGATAAATGGGTATTCTTGGAATGTTGTCTTAGCTGTATCATTTGTCTGAATATTGTAACAGAATGATCACTTCATGAGGGTTACTTTCATTACTCTTCAAGGTCTAAACCAGTAAATCCATAATAAAGTTCAACTATTTTTTGTTGTGGTATGTGATTACTATTATGCAGGTATTGCTTTTCCACTGCTGTCACATTCACAGTACGAAAACTTGCTGAGGAATGGCTGTCTCTTTTGGCCTTTTGGTTTCTGTTAACAGGTCATGATGATCTGAAAATTTGCTTGTGTTCATTAAACAAATTGACTTTAAATTGGAGGAGCAGGTCCCATCACTAAATTATGACTGTGACTTATCTTGTTCTTTCAAAATGTTAGATACAAGTCCCTATAAGTCTGTTTCACTGACATAGCCATTTCTTTCTGCTTGAATCCTGTTCTTTACATTAATCTGAGAATTAGAAGGCTGCTTCATATCATGGTGAATAAAAAAGTGAAGACTCTACAAAAGTTGAGTATTCAGTTGATGAGGAAAGTGGAGATAGGTCTGCCTTAAGTCAACTTTTTCTTCACTCTGAGGTTTGTAGCCATCACAGAAGAAGTGGAGCCAGTCAACATCACGCTGTCGATAACTTCCCTTAGTCTGCTATTGGCACTGCCACTGAGGTTCCAGCACCTCTTTGGAATGCCACCTTGGTCTCCATGGCCCCACCCTCAGCCTTTGTGGGACTGGGGCATGGGGGTAAAGGGACTCATGGAAGCCCAGCTCCCTCAGGCTGCACCCTGACACTACGACCTTCACCACCGCCCCACAACTGCCTAGAGTGTGTCTGCTGTGGCCCTGGAGGGGCACGTGGGGTGTGAGGAATGAGGGAATGGGGGAAGCAAGGCTGCTCTTCTTGAATAGCTTTAAACACTTCCTTCATTGTTACCATCCAAAATGTTAAACTAGTAAAACACAGGTCTTCTGATTCACAGCTAGATATGCTTAACCCATCCTAGAAGCTTGCGCTTTGTGCTTTTTAAATTATTTAAACCTGCCAGAGAAGTCTGAATCTGTTTCATCTTCACCTTGTCTTTTATAATATTAATTTTTTATCTTACGTTGTTTCCATTTGTCCTCATGGGCATGCTTATGGGCTAATACAGTCTTAGAAATCACCTTCTGGCATTGAAAATTCTGCCTTGGGGCTTTTAAAACACTAGAAAATCTTCAGGGACCCTTCTCTTCTAGGCCAGTTGTGTCGATTCCCTGGATCTTTAGAAGAATAAGAAACCCACCTGACAGTAATTCCCTCTACTGGGTAGACTGCTGCTGCGTTCTGGCAATTGAATGTTATATGTGGATTTTAGTTTATGTTATTTAAAACATGCACTTGCATACTATCAGAATGACCTTCCTTTCACTGACAATGCAAAGGTTATATGTGTTAAGTTAAAAAGTGTCCTGTGTTATAGCAATGTAACTGCACAGACAGTTCAGTATGATGCTCTAGGACAGACGCATGGCGAGGTGGTGCCAATATGCTGACAGGGAAACCAAAAGCCCTGCCCCTTAGTTGTCTGACCTGGTTCTTTGCTGGATGATGAAAAACCTTTAATCCAAATATCAAATTTTTCCCATTCTTAGCACACACTCTTAAGACACTCTTCTCTGAGAAAGCAGAATTTTCTCATTTTATGTTAAGTTTTTTTGCAACTTCCAATGTGGCTTGACATGAAAATTCTGTCATATAGAAATAAAGAAACCATCTTTAGTAAGAATACACTTGCCTGTGACTTGATCAAAATTATGAAGAAATATATTTCCCAAGTATAAAACATGTCCATTTCCCTCCTGCTGGAACCACACATGGGCCTCTGAGGGTGATCTGGCTGTATAGAGAGCATCACACTCATGTCCTAACAAAGCTGGTCTCAGTCAAACAGGATTACCTGCAGACATTAGAAGACCTGTTCCCATCGTTTATGTGTGTGACTACATAGACCTCTGCTAGAACTTTCTACAATAGTTCAGAATAAAACAAAATAAGTAAACTGAGCATTGCATGTTAAAATAGTGACTAAACATTTCAGAAGTTGCCATTATATACCGCTAAGTGGGGAAAGAAGGGTTACAAAACAGTGCGTGTTTTATAATTCCATTTGTATTTAAAAATACACCCAGAATAAAAGACTAAAAATAAAAGACAGCAAAATGTTTTACAGCTTTGGCTGGTATCATTGGAATGATATTAAAGTTGTCATTATATCTTTCCAGTGTTTCTTTACAAAGTGCAAATACAATAGATATTCTTCTTAATCTCCATTTTTGAACAAAAGATAGCTTACTATATTTTAACTAGATAATTCTACATAAATACAAGGAAGCCCTAAACCTCAGGAACTCTCAAGGCACACTTTTCTTTCTCACTCATTTAGTTGTAAGCTGCTGTTCTTGAACCATAGCTCTGCTTCTGGCTGCAGGTAGGCTTTCTAGATGTTCTTTTTCTGGGGTTGAGGCCAAACTAGTGGCTCCTATCTGGGACTTCTTATTCTTATTCTTTTTCTTTTTCTTTTATTCTTATTCTCCTTTTTCTCCTTTTTTAAGTTTTTATAATGGCTTTTATTTTTAAAATTTTATTTATATATATTTTTAAAGATTTTATTTATTTTTAAAGAGGGGGGAGGGAGAAAGAGAGGGAAAGAAACATCAATGTGTGGTTGCCTCTTGTGTGCCCCTACTGGGGACTTGGCCTGTAACCCAGGCTTGTGCCCTGACTGAGAATTGAACCAGCAACCCTTTGGCCCATAGGCCTCTGCTCAGTCCACTGAGTTATACCAACCAGAGCATATTTATTTATTTTTAACTTTTTATTGTTATTCTATCACAGTTGTCCATTTTTTCCCCTTTGCCCTCCTCCACCCGTCCTACCCCACAGTCTCATAGTCAATTCCCAACTGTTGTTCATTCCATGAGTCATTCATATATACTCTTTAACAAGTCCTTTACCCTTCTTTCCACCATTATACCCCTCCTCTCTCCCCTCTGGTCACTGTCAGTCTGTTCCACCACAGTGATCAGACAAGAAAAAGAAATAAAAGGGATCAAAATTGAGAAGGAATAATTAAAATTGTCATTATTCACAGATGACATGACAGTGTACATAGAAAACCATAGAATCTCCACCAAAAAACTCCTTGATGTAAGATGTGAATTTGGAAAAATAGTGGGATACAAAGTCAATATTCAGAAATTGATGGCATTTTTTATAATAGCAATGAAGTCTCAGAAAGAGAAACTACGAGGACAAATCCCATTCACTATAGCAACAAGAAAAATAAAGTACCTAGGAATGAATTTAACCAAGGAAATAAAAGACCAGTATTTGGAAAACTACAGAACACTAAAAAAGAAATTAAGGAAGATACAAATAAATGGAAGCATATACCATGTTCATGGATTGAAAGAATTAACATAATTAAAATGTCCACACTATCCAAAGCAATCTATAGAGTCAAGGCAATTCTTATTAAAGTACTAATGGCATATTTCACACATCTAGAACAAATACTTCAAAAATTTATATGGAATCAAAAATACCCTGAACAGCCTCAGCAATCTTTAGAAAGAAGAACAAAGTAGGAGGGATCACAATATCTGATATCAAACTATATTACAAGATCACTGTGACCAGTACAACCTAGTATTGGCATAAGAACAGACACATAGATCAATGGAACAGAATAGAGAGTCCAGAAATAAACACATGTCTCTATGCTCAATTAATATTTGATAAATGGCTCATGAGCATACAATGTACTAAAAATACCTCCTTTGATAAATGGTGTTGGGAGAACTGAACTGGTAAATGCCCCCCACCCGACCCGTTAAAAAAAAAATGAAGCTAGATCACCAACTTACACCATATACCAGAATAAATTCAAGATGGATGAGATACTTAAATATAAGCCATGACACCATAAAAGTACTAGAGGAAAACTTAGGCAGGACAGCTTCAGATATCCCATATAGCAGTATTTTTGCCAATATATCCTCCAGGGCAAGAGAAATAAAGAAAAGATAAACAAATGGGATACATCAAATTAAAAAGCTACTGCATGGCTAAAGAAACCATCATCAAAATGAAAAGTGAACTAACCCTATGGGAGAACATGTTTGCCAATGATAGAGTAGACAAGGGTTTGATCTCCAAAATATATAAAGAACTCATACAACTCCACACCAGGAAGACAAGCAATCCAATTAAAAAATGGGCAAATAAATTGAACAGACATTTATCCAAGTAGGAGATACAGAGGACCCATAAACACATGAAAAAAATGTTCAACATTACCAGTCATTAGGCAGATGCAAATTAAAACCACATTGAGATACCACTTCACATTGGTTAGAATGGCCATCATTAATAAATCTACAAAAAACAAATGCTGACAAAGATATGCAGAAATGGGAACCCTTGTACACTATTGGTGGAAACACACACTGGTGTAGCCACTGTAGAAAACAGTATGGTATTCTCTCAAAAATCTAAAAATGGAAATGCTTTTTGACCCCACGATTTCCCTCCTGGGAATATACCCTAAGAATCCTGAATCACCAGTTCAAAAGAATTGATGCACCCCTATGTTCATAGCAGCTTTATTTACAATAGCCAAGTGCTGGAAACAGTCTAAGTTCCCATTAGCAGATGAGTGTATAAAAATACTGTGATACATTTACACAATGGAATACTAAGCAGGAGAAAGAAAGAAGGAACTCCTTCCTTTTTTAAAAAAACACGGATGGAAGTGGAGAATATTATGCTAAGTGAAATAAGCCAGTTGGCTAAAGGCAAATACCATATGATCTCACATGTAAAGTGAACATAATGAACAAAATAAACTAACAAACAAAATAAGACATGTTCTCCTTATGGTATAGGGCAGGAGTAAGAGAGCTGGTGTCAATTCTTTATGCTTCGGGAAGCTCAGACATGACATGCACTACATTATTTCATTGGCTGCAACATGTCACATGGCCAAGCCAAATATCAAGGATCCATAATTTTCTTATTTAGAGCAATGCTTTGAACTCTATTTTTTTTACATTATATTGCCTGAAGAGACACTCATTTGAATATAGAAAGGGTTTCTTTATTTTTTCAATACCTACATGGTACTACATCTTGTGAATATGCTGTTGTTTACATAATCAGTTCCTATTGATGGAAACATGGGGTGTTTCTAATCTTTTACAATATCAAATAATTTTGAAATGAATAACCTTGTCCACATGTCAATTCATATGTGGGCAGATGTACTATAAGATGAAAGTTAAAGTACTCTAAAAGATACAGATATCCAATGGCTTAAGTTTATTTCCTTTATTCAACAGTCCTGAGGGTGGGGAGAAGAAAGTTCAGTTTGATGCTGGTTTGTTTCTTGTAATCATTCAATGGTATCTCAGTTATTGTGGTTGACACCATAACAAACTGCCATGAACTGAGTTGCTTAAACAACAAACATTTTTTTCTCACAGTTCCGAAGGCTGGGAAGTTTGCGTTCAAGGTACAGATTTGGTGAGAGCCAGTTTCATGGCTCATAGACAAGTAACTTCATGCTCTGTCCTCATATGGCAGAGAGTGTGTGAGAGATTTCTGGGGTGCCTATTATAAAGGCACTAGTCCCATTCATGAGGGGCCCCCATCATGATTAAATCACCTCCTGATACCATCATACTGAGCATTAAGATTTCAACATTTTGGTTTTGAGGGGACACAAACCATTCACAAGAGGCTATATTTTCTCCATCTCATTCCTTTCACTTTCCTCAATATCTTAGTCTGGAGCCCTGGCCCAGTAGTTCAGCTGGTGAGAGCACTGTCCTGATAATGCTAGGGTTGCAGGTTTCATCCCCAGTCAGGGCACATACAAGGAACAACCAATGAATGCATAAATGTATCAAACAACAAATCAATGTTTCCTTCTTCCCCGCCCGACCCACCCCCCCGCCTTCCTCTGTCTCTAAATCAATGAATAAAAAAATCTTAGTCTGCATGTTGAAACTGGACCATGGACACATCCATATTTCAGGTCACAGGAAGGAAAAGGATAATCATAGAAAACCACATGCCCAACATATAAAGATCCAGACCAAAAAGCAGCAAACATCTCATCTAGTCATGTTTCACTGCAAAGACTTAGTGATATAGATACCATTAGCTGCAAAGTTGGTCGGGAAATGACCTGCCTACCTGGGCAACTAGAAGCCAAACCTTATTTTGTGATGGTGGTAAAAAGCAAAAACAGGCGTATCTGTAAAGATAAATTTCTAGAAACAGAATAGTTATGTCAAAGGATATATACGTTTGTAATTTCAGAAGATAATAGTAAATTGCATTCCATGGGAGTTAAATCATTTAGTATTTCCACTAGCAGTGTGTGAGAGTATGTCTCTTGTCTTCCCAGACATGACAAGTAAGTATATTGTCAAACTTGAAGACTTTTACAAATGTAAAAGTAAAAAAAAATCCCCAGTTTAGTTCTCAGTTGAGGTTTTCTTATCTTAAATGTGATTGAGCATCATTTAATAAGTTTAAGGACAACTTATATTTCATTCTCTAAGAATGAAATCTATTTTGGTCTCTTTCATATTTTTCTATTAGAGTATTATTCATTTGCCTGTGATATTTTAATCAAAATACCAGTGAGGTCCTACCCCTTGCTGCCAGAAGGAAAAAACTCTGGAGGCAGAGCTTAGTTAAAAGTAAAAAGGGGAAGGGATAAGCCAAGGAACACAAATAGAGGATTCATGGGCATGGTCAATGGGGGGTGGATTGACTGTAGGAGTGGTGGTAGACAGGGCAGGGGAGAGCAATGGGGAAAAAGGCAGGACAACTGTAACTGAACAACAATAAATAAAAGAAAAAAATATTTTACTCAAAGGTTATATAGTTTTAAATAATGGAAGGTTTCTGCCTGAAAGCCTGTTTCCTCTAAGACACCTAAAGAAAATCACTTGCCACCCTCTGCCTGCTCAGTTTAAGACTGCATCAAGAATCTCTTCTCCAAAAACTACTGTCCTTTAAGAAATACAGGTGGCTTAGCTAGTTTCTAGTCACTGTCTGGCTTCAGGCATCTTTCCAAGTCTGTGCATCCAAGTGTCCTACTCATGGCATGCTGCCCTCTCCCTCTGGCTGCTTCCCTACAGTGCTGCTGTGTGCCTGACCAGGCAGGATCAGCATAGCACAGCTCCAGTCACCAGCTCCATTGCAGCTTCCCATGCAGGACAGGGGCATGGGTCTTGTCACCTGGTCATGCAGCCTCCATGGTCCACTAGCCTGGCCTTCCTCCCTTTTTGCCTTAACAACCCAGTGCTGAGTGTGCTCCTGGCCAGGCAGGCCCCTACGGCACTCAGGAAGGAGCACAGGGAATGTTTCTGAACCTGCAGTCTCCAGAGCCTGACAGCCCATGAACTGGAGCCCCCGGTGGCTAGGGAAGAGAGCAGCATTGTCATGAATTCCATTTTATATAGTCCGGCCCAAAGTCATCTGCTCAGCAGAAGCACATAGGAGGGCTCCATCATACCTGTGTTGCCTGGTTGCTGGGGTAATTGCTCATGAGCAGTCTTCTGTGCTTCCCAACCCATCCTCCATCTTTGGGGGTGTGCAGCTTCTCATGCTGCAGATGGGCTTCTTAAGTGAGGCCTGTAACCAAATGCCTGGGTAAATGAGGTCATAGGCCCACATCTTATGAAAACAGAGGGAAGGACACACAGGTTAATTCACACAACAAATCACAAACCAATCTCTGAGCTTGCAAGACTGACTTTTGAGAAGATGTCCAGTTGCTAGGCCTTTGCTGGAATGATAACAATCAGTGACAATTTGACAAATCTTTAATGCCTGTAAATCAGACATCTCTGGTGATGGCCTCAAGTGTTGTGGTAAACCAATTCAGCTTCCAAGTGAAAACAGAACTTCAAAGACAGTTAGCTGCACTAAAGTCTGATATCCACAATTGAGCATTGTGATTATCCTTGAAACCTGATTCCTCTCCCTAAGATTACCCTCATTGTCATCAAAGAGACTACCCATTTTTAATTTTGCCTCATAATTTGCAGGAGCACAAGAGCAGTAATTGATCACATAGGCTCCTTAAATCAGCTCACTGGAACTTCCACAATAAACCTTTAGATTGACCCCTAGTTGGCCCTTCAGGGCACAGAAACCAATCCACTCACTAGCCATCCAGCTTTGCCTGCAGTACCTGTACACCTCAAGTTCTTGAGGTTCCCATAACATCTTAAGGTTCCTCCTTGTCATTTTTGAGGAAAGCAACCTTCATTCTTTCCCTGGAAAGACTGCCATGAACCACATGAACAAACAAGGTACAAAGCCGTTTCTCCGGTGGGCTTTTGTTAGCTCTGAAGATCAATCTCAGGTCCTCAATGCTTTCTGGTAACAAGATCCCAGACATGCCTCCTTTATACATGATATTCCAGTCATAGTCTTGGTTATTAAAACCACAATTTGAAACTGGTCTTATTGGTTTCATGTAAAAAAATATTTATATCATTACTCATTCACTAGAATGCTAAACTCTGGAGAAATTAGGTAGAGAGAAAAACACAAAGTAAAAGGGAAAATCCTTGTCTTTCCAATATCTACCAAAATTGCATTTCCATACTTTATGCTTTCCATTGCTTCTTTCCAACTTAATGTGAAATTTTAACTGTCAGAAACCATCAATTTCCTTTCATAACAGAAACAAAGATAAAGTTTCAGAAATATAAAGGAGAACTAGAACTTGCTTAGAATCTTGTCTCACACCAACTTGTGTCACCAACAAACCCCTCAGATGACCTCTCAGACCCAAATGGCACAAAGCCCCAGTGATAGAGACATTCTCCCCTTCCCAGTGTGTTCCAACTGGTCTCGCGGCAGAGACATGAAGGTTCCTGGTGTAAACAAAACAATGAAGTTCCTTCTAGTCCCCATAAAATCAGAAAACAAGCATAGAATAGAGCTGAGGTTTCTTTCCTTTCAAGTAAAAACTCTCATAACCTTAAATACTTATTCAAATTTAGACACAACTCACTTTCAATCCTTTTCAACAATGAAGAGGACCATATTGTAACTCAATATCAAGCAGCTAAAAGTCCTTAGATTTGCAAACACATAAATAAAATAAAAAGAGTATTGTCACTTTGCATTGAGGCCTGCTGTCTTCTTCCAGTAGAGGAATTTCAAATCTCCTTCAAGAATGCAGACCCAGCTTTCCCTTTCGGCATCAACCACAGAAGCGGGTTTCTAGTCTTCCTTAGCTGGTGCCCATTTTATCTGTGTTTGGTGGATCCAGGATTGATTCTCATGAGCTTGAGGAAAGAGTGTGTTGTTAGTAGGATGTCATAGGGACCAGTCCATTGTTCAGCTAACTGCTGTTTGGGGTCTTGAGTCTTCCAGGCTTAGTAAGAAATGGTCCCCCAGCTGGAATGGGTGTAAGGGCTTGTCACATGGGTAGGCAGATCTGCAAAGAGCAAACTTGGCCAAAATGGTTAGTGTTTACCCTAAATGTTGCACACATTGCTTAATTTTTTACTTATGCTCCAAATCTGATGAGGCATTTCCAAAACCAAGATTTGGAAGAGTCTCCGATATTTCAAAAGGACCTAACTTAAGCTCATTTATAGGTGTTACCTTAATCCAGAGCAAGACAATAGGGAATGCCTAGTACCATTTCAAGTGCATTTCCTGGCATACTTTTGCCAGGGTCTTCATTACTATGTGATTCATTTTCTCACTTTCCTGTAGATAGAGGTCTCCAAAATGCATATAACTTCTATTGTATTTTAATACCTCTACAATCTTATCAGAGATCTCTGAAGTGAATGATGATCCACTGTTGCTCTGAATGCTGTAAGGGAATCCAAACATAGGTGTTATTTCTTTAAGTAAAAGCTTTACTACCTCAGTCACCTTCTCAGTTCTAGTGGGGTATGTCTCTACCCATTCAGAAAAAAATTGTCCACAAAAACTAATAAAAATTTGAAATTCCTTTTTCCTTATGCATTTGTGAAAAGTCTACTTGACAGTCCTCAAAGGGGCATAACCCTTTATATTATACTCCCTTTTCTGCTGGGGTGCATTCTATCATATCTATTGTTTTTGACACATATCTGGCAGGCTTAGGTGAGCCTCTGAATGGTCCTTTGCAAATGAGGGCCCTTCAAATGTGATCTCATGAGATCCATAAAAGCATCCACTCCATAATGGGCCCCTTCATGTAGGTATTTTAATATAGGATACACTAGAGCCTTGGGGAGTAAGATAATACCATGGGTGCTGATCTTCCATATGGAATTGGGATCAGTGTTAGAGAATCCCCATTTGTAGGCCAGTTCCTAATCTCATTCTGTGTAATACAGTTTAAATTTTGACAAGACAAGTTCAAGCAGGGTATCAAAACCCCTAGGCATGGAGGCCCTCCTTGCCTCACCACTTTGACAGTAGTTTGGTTTCCCTGGCTCATTTAGGAACCATCCCTTCAGTGTCCTGGGCAGTGCGTTATGGCAATCTGGTTCAGTAGATTCACTGTCTCTAGCAACTGTAAAATCTCTTCTGCATGTTTAACATCCTTGTTTCCCAAGTTTAATAGCTCTATCTCCTTCCCTATTGCTCCATGGGCATGGACTACCACAAAGGCATATTTGTAGTCCATGTAGATGTTAACCTTCTTTCCCTGGACCAGTACTAAGGCTCTCCTCAAGGCTATGAACTCGAATTTTTGTGCTGAGATTTCCATCAACAGCATTTGGGCTTCTAATACCTTGTCCATGGTGACTACTGTATACACGTCTTAGCATTTGCTGTTATCCATTAAGCTGCTCCCATCTGCATATAGCTCCCAGCCTGGTGCTGTCAGTGGCTGATCCAGTAGATCTGGCCTGATAGAATAAACTTGGTCAGTTATTTCCAAGTAGTTATGCTGGAAGGCTGTCTCCCTCCATGTCTGTGAGCAAGATGGCTGGGTTCAGTGTTGTGGTAGTCTGTAAGGTAACATTTGGATTGTTCAACAGAATGGTCTAGTATTTTCTCTTGTGCCTTCCCATCAGCCAATATCTTTCTTTCTATTCCAGTAGAGTTAGGACCTGGTGTGGTACCAATACTGTAGTAGGCTTCACCAAAGTGAAATTCTCAGCTTCCTGTAAGATATCACAGGTACAGGTACTGCTCAAAGACACTGCTCAAAGACATGGAGACCATCCCTTTGTCACATGACCCAACTTCTTTGAGAGATAGGCTATGAGTTTGAGGATGTTTTCCACAGTCTGCGTTAGTAAATCCAGTCCAATCCCCTGCCTTTCATGAATGTACAATTTGAAAGATTTATGTAAACTGGGAAATCCTAAATGTGAGAGCTGAAACTAGCTTTTTCTTCAAGGTGTCAAATGCTACCTAAAAATCTTTTGTCCATTTGAAAGGTTCAGTGTTCAGGCCTTTAAATAAATTGTACAGTGATTTTGCTTTAAGTCCCAAATTTGAATTCCAAATTTGGAAAAACCTTGTAATCCCTAAGAACCCATGAGGCTGCCTTCAGTTCTCTGATATTTTAATTGTAGCAGTGGCTTGCTTTCCAGTCTGTAATCAAACACTTAGTACCCTGTTTCAGTTGAAATTCCAAGTACATCATCTCCTATTTGCAAAGCTCGGCTTTGCGAGGTGATACCTATATGCCCTTTTTGCTAAATGGTTTAGAACTGTGATGATGTTGAGCAAACAGTCCTCAGAGGTATTGCTAGCTATCAATAGGAGGTCAGTCTGGAAAAAGTCCAACCAATGTTAATATAATGAAAACTGTTTGCAGGACATCAATGTAACCTAGCAGCCATGAAGAGTTGACTGGAATGTGCATGCATGAACAATGATGACTTCACTGTACTAATCAGTAGGGATGGTAGATACCATTGAGTGAGCATATATAATGTGTAGCTGTCACATTCAAAATGACTGAGTGAATACAGCAACACATCTGTATCAAGTTTTGCACTGAGCTTGAACTATTTGAATGATTCAGAAGGCTGCAGCTATGGGCAACTGGTCATTGGCAGCTTCATCACAACAATGAGCTCACTCTTGCATCATGTCTTGTGCAGAGTTTTTTGGTGAAACCAAATCATCCAGGTGACTTAGCCCATATACAGCCCAGTTTTAGCACCCAGCAACTTCTGCATTTTCCCAAAACTAAAATAATTTTTGAAAGGGAAGACATTTCAGGCGATTGATGAAATTCAGGAAAATACAATGGGACACTCGATGGCAATTGGGAGAACTGTGTGAGGTCCCAAAGTGCCTACTTTGAAGGAACTGAGGTAGCATTGTCCCATGTACAAAGTTTCTTGTATCTTGTATCATCTTCAAAATGTCTCTACTTTTCATATTATATGGTTGGATACCTTCTGGAAAGATTTTATATGTCATCTATGTATTGCAGAAAAACTCCTAATGTTTGAACAACAATAAAAAAGAAAAAATAGACTTAAGAAAAGGGAAAAAAGTTATGGTACACCAATAAAATGGGATAATCTGCAGCTTTCTAAAATGCAAAATTTTTAATATGGGAAAACATTTACAATATGTAGGGTAGACCATGAGTTAGTGTATAGAATGATTGCACTATTGAAAATATAAATGTAAATGAAAATATAAAGATAAATGTATAGTATGATTGCACTATTGAAAATATAAATGTATCTATGCATAGAAGAAAATGTGTAAAAGGACATAGACTCAAATGTTCAGAGAAGCTCTCTCTGGATAAAATTATAGAAATTGTATGTATATGGTATGAACCCCTCCATATTATCCAACTTCCAAGAAATAATATGTATTATTTCATTCTGTAACAAAAGAAAATCAAATAATTTAAAAAAAGAAAAACTCTTGATTTCAATTGAATATTCCTTCAGTCCTTTGCTAATACTTCCCTAAATATAGTCAGGGAGTTCTTAAATCCTTGTGGCAGTACAGTCCAGCAGTATTGGAGCATAGCTTTAATTTCTGAATCCTGCCATTCAAAGGCCAATAGTAGTTGAACCTGTTCATTTATTTCAATGCAGAAAAAGGCATCCTTCAAGTCTAGGACTGAAAAACATTTGCTATCTCCAAGCACCATGGTCAACAGAGTATAGGGTCTGGGCGCCATAGGATGAATGTCCTAAACAATGCCATTTATGGTTCCAAGATGTTGTACAAATTAATATTTTTCAGAGTGAGGTTTTTTGACTGGCAAAATGGGAGTGTTATAAGGAGACTGGAATGACTGAATTAATTCTGATTTTAATAATTTTTGTAATATTGACTGAATCCCCTCTAAAACCTCCTTTTTGAGAGGTTACTCTATCTTCCATGGGATTCATACCACTTCCTTTAGGTTAATTTTTATGAACCAGTCTATCTGGGGTTCTATAAGCCCAAACAGTTTGATCAACCTGTTCATAGGTCTCAGGCAGAAAGAGTTCACCTCTGGGACCTTCTGGGCAAGTCAGTAGTGCCTAGAGCTGGAGAGCATGTTCCAGTGGGACCTCTACACATAATTGCTGCTTTTCAGGAGGAAAAGTTATTTGTACATGCAATTTACAAAGTAAATCTTGGCCCAGCAGTGGAGTATAAAGAAAACTGTCATATAGAGAAAACTATGCGTAAGCTTTTGATTCCCAAGCTAATATTCTGGTAATTGAAGGAATGCCTGTTTTGTAATTGTCCAGTCACTCCAGTAGTCACTACCGCATCTGAACATTTCTTGGTTAATTTTTTATTCAGCACTGAGTGTGTAGCTCCTGTATGTACAAGGAAATCAACTAGCTTTTTCCCCACAGTTAACTGTACAAAGGAATCCCATGGGGAAGTAATACAAGGTCAGGAAATATCCAAAGGAGCCCCTGGGCCTCTTCATTTGTCATCAGACTCCTTTCTCCTTTTCAGCAATTCTCGGTGAGGATTTTCATCTTTACTTTCCATTTTGAGTTTGGGGTACTCCTTCCTCCAGTGGCCCTCCTCCTTGAAATAGCCACATTGATTGATGCCTACTGGGTCTCTCTTTTTCCTTTAGGGTAGGTCCCACATCTTCTTCTGGCCTCACTACCCTGTTTTTGTTTGTTTGTTTGTTTGTTTGTTTGTTTTTCTAAGAACACTGTGGCCTGTTTTATCTTCCTTGCTTCCTGGGCATTGTAGACTTTAAAAGCTATGTTCAACAGATGAGAGGGATTCATTCCCAACATCTCATCTAAACTCTGGAATTTCTTTCTGATAACTGGGGCATTTTGCCAAATAATAGTCGTGTTCACAATCCACACATTTTATGTTGCCTTTGGGTCAGCATCAGTGCGCTTTCTATAGGCCTGATACATCTTTTCTAAAAATTCAGACGGGTCTTTATTTGTTTTATGCTGAAAGGCCCGTATCATATTCAGGATCTTTTGCTTATGTACCCCTTTCATAAGCCCTTCCAATATGCACCTTCAGTAATGTTCCAGGAAAGCTAGCTCCCCACTATTTGGGTCTCAGTCAGGCTCAGTCAAGGGAATTGGGGATCTCATTGGGATTCCCTTGGTGGAGGCATTGGATCTCATCATTAGCCTTATTTATAACCAGCTGTGTCTCATCTTCATTTAACAAGATTTTGAGGAGAGCCTATATATCTGCCCAGTTAAAATGATGAGTGGCAAAAATGGAGGCAATAAGATCACCCATTTTCTAAGGATCCTCCCTTCATGAGGGGTTGGAATTCTTCCACTTAAGTAACTCTGAAGTGAAAAATGGAGTATGAACCCAAAGGTAGCCAGCAGGTTACCTGCAATTATTCTGCTTATGGGGTATTGCCTCAAAGGGAACTGTCTTGCTCCAGCTTGGGAAGCTCCCTGGCCAAACTGGATGCCTCAATGGATCTTTGAGAGAGAGACCTGTCCTTCATCAGACAGGAGTGGTGCCGCTGGCTTTCTGGGCCTTATTTCAGGGGTAGCTAGCATTGGGGATGGTGACGGAGGAGGTTCTCCTGCTACTAATCTTGTGTCTCCTAAGTTCAGTGCATTAACAAGGTTTATTTCCCCATTCTCCTTTTCTTACTGTGTGTTAATGTTAGGAAGAGGTTTTAAGTCCCTCGCCCTTCCCTGCACTATCAGGTGGAACTCTGTCTCTGGTGAAACCTTATTATGAAATGACATAAATGCTTTTACATAACAGATTTTGTCCAATTTGTATAACTGTTGGCAACATTGTTCCAATTACATAATGTTACAGTAATCTATTGAACCATCCATGGGCCACCTTCTCCCATAATCCAAAACATATGTAGGTCACACAGTGTTACAATAATAAGTCAATACCTCCTTAGACAGTGGATAATAGCTCTACACCCAACAGTCCACTATAATTCTACCCAATGGGCTCCTTCTAGGAACCAACACAGGATCGCCTCTACTGGCATGAATGCTCAGCATGCTCAAACTTATGGCCAGAAGAATTCAGGCAGCTTGGGAACATACAAACAAAATGCATCCATAACTCCATTACTCCAACAAATGTTCACAAGCAAGATTTCTGCTAACCAATCTCACAAACATTGGTCTCCAAACAATGGCCTCCCCCACATTTAGCTAGTCCTTCCCTGTATCCCAATTCATGGCCATAAAGCTCAGGTGATCCTCGTTCCTTCTTAGAGTCTGTTTCCTTCCCAGACTTGTTTCCTTTCCACTTCCCAGGCATGTGTAAGTGCTGACCCCTGTAGTGGGCATTTACAGAAATTCCCAGCAACTGGGAAACCCCACAGTCCCACTCCTTGGGGAGGGTCAACATGTCAGGGACAGCTCCTGCCCCACATTGGGTGCCATTATTGTAACCAAACAATCAGTGGAGTCCTACCTCTCTATATCAACAGGCAAAACTCTGGAGGCAGAGTTCAGTGGAAAGGAAAACAAATATTTTATTCAAAGGATATGCAGTTTGAACTAATGGGAGGTTTCTGCCTCAAAGCCTATTTCTTCTAAGACACTCAAAGAAAATCACCCAGCCACTCTCCACTGGCTCAGTCCAAGGCTGTACCAGGAACTACTTCTCCCACCCAAAAGTACCATTCTTTAAGAAACACAGGTGACTTAGCTTATTTTTAGTCAATGTCTGGCTTGAGGCATCCTTCAGTCTCTGTAACCCAATATCCTACTCATGGTGCTCTTCCCTCTTCCTCTGGCCATTGCCCTCTGGTGGATCTGTGTGCCATGACAAGCAGGACCAGCAGAGCACATCTCTAGTCACCAGTGCCACTGCAGCTTCCCAGGTGGGAAAATGGTGTGGGGGTTGCTATTTGACCACATGGCTTGTAGGACCTACCAGACCAAGCTTCCTCCCTTTCTGCCCTACCCACCCTGTGCCTGCTGTGCTCCTAGGTAAGCGGGATAGCACAGCACTCTGGGTGGGGCACCAGGAACTTTCTCTGACCATGTGGTTTTCAGAGCCTGCCAGCAGAGGAATTGAATCCCCTAGCATCTGGGAAAAAGGGGAGAACAAAGAGTGTGGCACTTCTGTGCTCTCCACTTTACATATTTCAGCCCAAAATTCTTTGTGTGGTGGAAGTAAGCAGGAGGGTATTTTTTTCCGTCATGCCACACTGCCTAATTGCTAGGGCAACTGCTCATGTTCAGTCATGGGCACTTTCCAAGCCTCACTCCATCTCCTGGGTAAGTGGGTGCACTCTCTCATGGTGCTCCTAATGTCTCTACTCCTTTCCTCCCAACGATCCAGATAGACACCCCACACCTTATAGTATGGGTAGCAAGCATTTTTCCCCCAGGTCATCATTTCTCATTTAAATTTTCATATGATGTGTATGTTGACTTTTTTTTAATCATAATCAGAATGCCCCTCCCCTTCCTCCACTTTAATGTTGAGACACTTGTAATAATCACTACTGGACAGGCAGGAACCAGATATTTAGCGGGTAGAAGCTAGGGATATTCTAAATATCCTACAGAGCACAGGAAAAAAATCCTATGATAAAGAATTATCCAGCCCAAATATCAAGTGCTGAGGGGATAAACTGTAGTATAAAGGAATCAGCACATGTTTTTCTTCTAATAAATTAAAACATCGCATATTTTATATTTAAATATTTTTTTACTAAAAAAGGGAAAAATCCTTTAATTGGAAATTTTACATTTGAAATGACTTTTCATCTAATAGACCACATTAATGTTTTAGACATTGAAAAGCGCTTTAAAAATAACTACGCCCAGTACCCAGTGCCATTTCTTAAGTGCAGAACAGAGGTGACATCTCTCCCAGCAGCAGGATTGCTATTTCCCCTCTCCTTCTCTCCCTTGCCCCTTGCCCTCCTTTTTCTGTTTGCTGCAGTCCTGTGGATACAGATCATAGCTACAATTAAACAAACTTTCTAAGCAAGTGGGAATATGATATGTAGAGAGAAATAACTATTAGAAAGAAACCCTATCACAGGAAGTGAATTTCCTAACTTTTTCAGTTGGAAGAGCTGCTTGTTAGCCAACTCTTCTGTGACTAGAGAAAGCAGAATGATCTGGGGAGGAAGGAGCTGATAGCACAGCTTTAAAGCATTAGCGGGAACACACCCCCACCAAGTGTTACCCCTAGGAAGGTGCCTATATTTAAATATTTGATCCATTTAGAATTTATCCTAATCAACAGTATAAAATATTTATTCAAGTTTATATTTTTCCAGTTGACTTCCCAATTGAAACTTTACTACTTTATGTATTAGTTGTATATTGTTGTGTAACAATATGCCCCAAAACTTAAAAAACAGCCTGACACACATTTATTATGTCGCATCATTTCTGAGGGTCAGAAATGTGAGGGTGACTTATCTCAGTGGTTTTGTTCAGGGTTGCTAATAAAGTTACAGTTAAGCTAATGGCCAAGAATGCAGACATTTGAAAACTCAAAAATCTGCTTTCAATTTTATTCCCATGGCTATTAGCAGGGTTTAGTTTCTCATTGACTGTTGGTAGGAGGTGTCTATTCTTCACCATGTGGACCCCTCAATATGTTTCTTGACTCTCCTCATGATATGGTGTCTAGCTTCACTCAGAGAGAGTGATCCAAGACATAAAGAGATCCCCCAAGGCTTTTTTTTTAATAGGGTAATCTTGGAAGTAAAATGTGAACACATCTGCAATATTATATTCATAAGAAGTCACTAAGTCCAGTTCTCACCCAAGGCAGGAGAATTAAGCTCTTTATCTTGAATTGAGGAATATAAAAGAATTTGTGAGATCCAAGATGGCAGGGGAGTAAGTGGAAGCTACACTAACATCCTCCCAGGACCAATCTGGAATTACCACTAAATTGTAGAGAAATCATCCTGAGTAACCAACTGAACCATGACTGGAGAGAAGCCTTGTAACAAAGGACAGACAGAAGAAACAACTTCACTACAACAAGACTAATAGGGAGTGTGAGGAGGTGTGAGAGGGCTATCTGGGATTCCACAGGTGGCAGAAGCAGTTCTACAGGAACATTTCAGGGACCAGGGTGTTCCTGTGAGAAATGTGGGGTCTAAACCCCAAGCTGGGCTCCCCAGCCTACAGCACCAGAGCCAGAAAGGAACCCAGATAACATCCAGGTGTGAAAAGCAGCAGGGTTTCTGTCTGCCAGGGAGAGAGAGCTAGAGACACAGAGAGCCTCTTAAAGGGCCAACTTACAAACTTGTTGGTAGCCACTTACCTTGAGATCTGGCAGAGGGTGGGCAGATTGAACTAGAGACATTTGAGGAGAGTCTGGGGTTGGTGGCTCTGAGGAGAGAACTGAAGAAAGAGACACCAGGATCCCTGTGCTGTCATTCCATATACTGGAGAAGTTCCATCTTTCTCAAGTGGAACACTCCCCTCCAAATGGCAACATCTGAGGGGAAGCCATAGCCCAGGTAAAGGAATTACTATGCCCCACCCTATGGAGCTTAAGGCAAGCTGCTGATTACAGCCTGATTAGTTTAGGAAGTGATCAGTTTAACAGCTAAGGTGGAAAATGCAAAGAAACAGTCAAAGTGGGAAGACAAAGAAACAGATAACATTTGAAAGAACAAGAGAATTCTCCAGAAGAAGAACTAGGTGAATATGAGGCAAGCAATTCATCAAATAGAGAGTTTAGAATAAAGATTGTAAGGATACTAAACAGCATGAAAAAAGATATAGAAACCACAAAAAAAGACCAGTCAGAAACAAAGAATGATTTTATCTGAAATAAAAAATGTACTGGAAAGTATAAATGGTAGCTTAGATGAAGCAGAGGGTCAAATAAATGAGTTGGAAGGCAAGGTAGGAAAAATCACCCAGGCAGAGCAGCAAAAGGAAAAAAATGAATTTAAAAACATGAAGAGAGCTTAAGAAACATTTTGGACAACACAAAACATAACAACATCCGCATCATGGGAATACCAGAGGAGAAGAGAGTGAGCAAAAGATCAAGAACCTATTTGAAGAAATAATGACTAAAAACTTCCTTAGTCTGGTGAAGGAAAAAGACACACATGTTCAGGAGCTCAGAGGGTCCTTAACAAGTTGGACACAAAAAGGCTTACACCAAGACACCTCATAATTAAAATGAATAGTCTTAAATACAAGGAGAGAATCCTAAAAGACACAAGAGAAAAGCAGATAATTACCTACAAGGGCACGCCAATTAAACTGACATCTGACTATTTAACATAAACAATTCAGGCCAGAAGGGGGTGGCATGAAATATTCAAGATGCAGAAAAGCAAGGACCTACAACCAATGCTACTTTACCCAGCAAGGCTACCATTTAAAATCAAAGGAGAAATAAAGAGCTTCCCAGACAATAAAATATTAAAGGAGTTTGATAACATCAAACCAGTACTGCAAGGGAGGAGGAAGAGGAGAAAAAGAGAAAGAGAAAGAAAAAATACAGAGGAAAACAGTCTAACAATAAAATTAAACTACATACATATCTATCAATAATCTCTTTAAATGTAAATGTCTTAAATGCTGGGGGAAAAAAAGACATAGGATAGCTGAAAGGATAAGAAAACAAGACCCATATATATGCTGACTCCAAGAGACCTACCTCAGATGGAAAAATACATGAAGACTAAAAATAAAGTGATGGAAAAAGATATTTCATGCAAATTAAAAGAAAACAAAGCTAGGGTAGCAGTACTTATAGCTGACAAAATAGACTTTAAAACCATGGCTACAGTAGGAGACAAAGAAGGAAGGACATGACATAATGATAAAGGAACAATCCAACAAGAGCCTATAACCCTAGTAAATATTTACACTCCCAACATAGGAGCCCCTAAATATGTAAAGCAAATTTTGATGGAAATAAAGGGAGAATGACAGATACAGCTATGGTTGGGTATTTTAACACCCTATTGACTTCAATGGATAAATCTTCCAAGAGGAAATCAATAAGAGGGCAGCAGCATTAAATAACACACTAGATCAAATGGATTTAATTGATATCTTCAGAGCAATTCATCCCAAAGGAGCAGAATATACATACTTTTCTAGTGTACAGGGAACATTTCCTAATATAGACCATGTTAGGACACACAAAAAAAACTCTCAATAAGTTTAAGAAGATTGAAATCATATCAAGCATCTTCTCTGACCACAATGCTATGAAACTAGAAACAATCACAAGAACACTAAAAAACAAAAAACGCAAAGACATGGAGGCTAAGTCACATGTTATTAAACTGTAAATGGGTCAACAACAAGATCAAGGAAGAAATCAAACGATGCCTTGAAACAAATGAAAATAAGGATACTACAATTGAAAATCTTTGAGACAATAAGAGGGAAATACAGAGCATTACAGACCTATCTAAAAATATATGTAAATAAATTTTAAAAAAAGAGAAATCCTCAAATAGACAATCTAATGTTACATTTAAAAGAACTTGAAAAAAACAACAAACAAAGCCCAAAGTGAGTAGATGGAAGGAAATAATAAAGATTAGTGCAGGAATAAACAAATTAAAGTCTAAAATGATACAAAAGATCAATGGATCCTATAGCTGGTTCTTTGAAAGAAACATGATTGACAAACATTTAACCAGACTCATCAAGAGAAAAAGAGACTGGCTGCTGACTGGTGCTGCTTGCCCAGCAGCTGAGTTGCAGCCCTCACCCAGTGGCTGACTGGCGCCACTTGCCCAGCAGGCTCAGGCCATGGTGGGGTCATAAAAAGCAAAAAGGAGGTGCACTGCACAGACTGCAGTACAACACGTGAATTAAAGGTACCAGCCTGGTGCAGATGGACAGTTGGGGCCCAGGAGCTCACAGAGGACCTAGGCTAGAGGCTGGGCAACTGTGAATATGGCAGCCCAGATCTGGACGCCATCCTAGCAAAACGAGATCCCTCTGCCTGTGGCATCCAGGAAGAACAGCAGAACACACTCAGCGGGTTTAAAGCCAACAGGAGGCTTTTCTTCCTCTCGTATTCCTTTTCTCTCTCTCACTTTTTTTCTTCCTTCTTGCTTTTTTGTTTTTTCCCCAACTGAGACAATAAGAACTGGAGCTGTGAAATGTCCAGAGACAGATCCAAAAAGGGAGCACAAGGCTAACCCCAACAACTGAGAAACTGAGACAAATGTCACTTTGGTATCCTGTAAAACTTGCATTTTATTCTTTATTTCTATTATTTTTACTTATTTTATTATTTTTTTATTTCTCTTCTTCCTGTTTAGTTTTTTTTTTTTCATTTTCTTTGCTTAACTGCATTGTTTGATTGGTTTTCCTTATTCTCTCTTTCATATTATATTTTAGTTTTCCTTCTTTCAGTTCACTCATGTTCCAATAACACACTATTCTTGATCATTTACTTTCTATCCATTATTCAAATCATATATTTCCTGTCATATTACAGTTGTTCCAGTATTATTGTAAATAATTGTTGTTCCATAGAATTGTAAATACTACACAGCACCCCTCCCTAATCTTAGCCTATTTCACTATCTTCCTGAGTTTTATTACTTTGTGGTTAACTCTATTCTTTCAAACATTATGCCTACTTTCTATCCTTCACTCTCACTACATCTCATCATATATATTTGCACAAGTGCTCTGTGTTCTGGATTCAGTTCACAAGCCCCCTTCCCTTTAACAAGAGTCTTATCCCTCTTTCACCTTTTATAAAAAGTGGATAGTTGAGTGAAATATCCAGCTTAATGCTACACTTATCCAAAGGATCTCCTTTCTCTTCTCTACTTGTTGGTACCTTAAATTCCATAGAATACTCTGCTTCTGTCTTAATCCATTTTGCTTTCTCCCTGCCATTGGTCATATACAAGATTAGGTGAGAGCTGTGAACAGCAGTATACCTGCTTAAGGAGAGAAATCAACAACAAAGGAACCACCAACAGGTAAAAACCCAAGTACAACAAGAGAGCCCACAAAAACAGAAGAAAGAGCAAACCGAGAGCATCCAGACAAGGAGATCAAAGAGACCACACCACTGAATCCTACCATAGAAGTTCACCCTACAAAGACAACTAGGAAAGCAGAACAGCAGAAAACTCAGAGACAGACAAAAAGAGTAACCTAAAGTGGGGAGACAAAAAATGAACCTGAAATCCAAAGCAATGAAAGACTCCCCACTAAAAGAGCTAAATGAAATGATGGTAACTAAACTATCAGATATAGAATTCATAATAATGGTTATAAGGATGCTCAAGGAACTCACAGAAAACTACAAGGAACTGAATGAGAAGTACAACAATATGAAAAGGAAATAGAAACTATAAACAAAAACCAGAAAGAAATGAAAAATAAAATTTTAGAAATAAAAATCACACTAGAAGGAATTACAAACAAGCTGGATGAAGCAGAGGACCAAATTAGTGAGCTGGAAGACAACGTGGAAAGAAATACCCAGGTAGAGCAGTTGCATTAAAGAGTCTAAAAAAATATAAGGATAGATTAATGGAATTCCAAGATAATATGAAATGCAACAACATTCTAATCATAGGAATACCAGAAGAAGAAAAGGAACAAGGCATAGAAATCCTGCTTGAAAAAGTAATGACAGAAAACTTCCCAAACCTGGAAAAGGAAAAAATCATGCAAGGTCAGGATGCACAGAGTCCCAATCAAGACGAACCCTAAAAGGCCTACACCAAGACATATCATAATAAAAATGTCAAGTTTTAAAGACAAAGAGGGATCTTAAAAGCAGCAAAGGAGAAACAAGAAGTAACATACAAAGGGACTCCAATAAGGTCAGCAGCTGATTTCTCAACAGAAACACTCCAATCCAGGAGAGAATGGAAAGAGATATTCCAAGTAGTGAAAAACAAAGGCCTGAAACCAATACTACTCTATCCAGCCAGGCTCTCATTTAAAATTGAAAGTGAAATAAAGACTTTCCCAGACCAAAAAAAAATGGCTGAAAGAATACATCTCCACCAAACCAGCACTACAAGATATGCTAAAAGGACTACTATAAGAAGAGAAAGGAAAAAAGTGTGAGAGAGAAGAACACAGGCACAAAGAGGGGAAAATGAATAAATATCTATAAATAATAACCTTAAATGTAAACGGGTTAAATGTACCAATCACAAGACAAAGAGTAACTGAATGGATAAGAAAACATAATCCATACATGTGCTGCCTGTAAGAGACCCATCTCACAACAAAAGACCTATACAGACTGAAATTATAGGGCTAGAAACAAGTATTTCAAGCAAATGGACAGGGGGAAAAGCTGGGATAGCAATACTCATATCAGAAAAAATAAACTTCAAAACAAAGGCCATAAATAGTGACCCAGAAGGACACTTCACAATACTCAAGGGGAGAATCCAACAAGAAGACATAAACATTATAAAAATATATGTACCCAACATAGGAGCACCCAAATATATAAGAAAAATCTTGGAGGACTTCAAGAAAGATATTGACAGCAACGCTATTATAGTAGAGGATTTTAACACTCTACTGTCAAAAATGGAGAGATCCTCCAAACAAAATACTAACAAAGATATTGCAGCATTGAACAATCTCCCAGATCAAATGAACTTAAGTGATTTGTATAGAACCTTTCATGCCAAAGAAGCAAAGTACATGGAACATTTTCATGCACATGGTACATTTTCAAACATTGACCACATGATAGGACACAAACAAGCCTCAACAAATTCAAGAAAATTGAAATGATATCAACCATTTTCTTTGAACACAAGGGACTGAAACTAGAAACCAACCTCAAGGAAAAAACTCAAAACCTCTGAAATTCATGGAGATTGAATAGCATGCTATTAAACAATGAATGGATTAAGAATGGGATTAAGGAAGAATTCCAAAAGTTTCTGGACACAAATGAAAATGAACTCACAACAGTCCTAAACTTATGGGACACAGTGAAGGCAGTCCTGAGTGGAATGTCATAGCAATACAGGACTACCTAAAAAAGATGAAAACACTTCAAATAAACAACCTAACCCTACATCCAGAAGAACTGGAGGAACAACAACATAGAAAGCCCAGAGCAAGAAGAAGGAAGGAATTAACCAAGAAGAGAGCAGAATTAAGTGACATACAAAATAAAAGAACAATTATAAGTATCAATAAATCCAGGAGCTGGTTCTTTGAAAAGATAAACAAAATCAACAAGCCTTTTAGCAGTCTGAAAAAGAAAAAAAGAGAGAGAACCCAAATAAACTCAATTAGAAATGAAAGAGGAGATATTACAACTGATACCACAGAAATACAAGGGATTGTAAGAAACTACTATGAAGAACAATATGTCAAGAAATTTGAAAACCTAGGTGAAAGGGACAAATTTCTAGAAAAATACAATCTTCCAAAACTCAATGAAGAAGAAGCAGAAAGCCTGAACAGACAAATAACACCTAGTGAAATAGAAGCAGTAATCACAAAACTCCCGGCACACAAAAGCCCTGGACTGGATAGTTTCACAGGAGAATTTTACAAAACATTTTTTTTTTTGAGTAAGAAAACAGTTTTATTATAAGAGCTAGACCACTTTTTTTAAATAATTACTTTATTGTTGTTCGATTACAGTTATTTGCATGCTCTCCCCTCCCCTCCTCCCTTACCTCCAAACCCACCTCCGTCCCAAGCCTCCTTCCTCCCCCTTAGTTCTGTCCATGTGTCCTCTACCGTGATTCCTGAAAACTCTTCTCCCCATTGTCCCCTCCCCACTTCCCCTGGCTATTGTTAGACTATTCTTAATTTCAATGTCTCTGGTTATGTTTTGCTTGCTTTCTGCTTTTGTTGGTTATGATCCAGTTAAAGGTGAGATCATATGGTATTTGTCCCTCACCGCCTGGCTTACTTCACTTAGCGTAACGCTCTTCAGTTCCATCCACGCTGTTGCAAAGGGTATAAGCTCCTTCTTCCTTTCTGCTGTGTAGAATTCCATTGTGTAGATGTACCATAGTTTCTTGATCCATTCATTTGTAGATGGGCACTTAGGTTGTTTCCAGCACTTGGCTATTGTGAATTGTGCTGCTATGAACATAGGAGTGCAAAGGTTCTTTTGAATTGGTTTTTCAGGATTCTTAGGGTACAATCCCAGTAGTGGAATTGCTGGGTCGAAAGGCAGTTCCATTTTCATTTTTCTGAGGA
>PVJI01018708.1:0-33360 GCA_004026765.1 Micronycteris hirsuta | reverse complement strand
CTTCATGTGAACATTACTAATTCTATTAACTTTAAGAGAACAGTTTCGTTTCAGTTCATGATGACTTAATTTTAGTATCTGATTGAACTTTCCAAGTGGAAAAGTGAATCTAAGTTACAAGTTAAATTTTGTGCAGTTCAAGCAAGCAAACATCTTAGGCCTGACACTAATCTTTCAAATGTATAGATTTCTTACATGACAGCATAAACCCCTTTGCTTCCTTTTCATTCTTGTCAAATAAGCTGCCACACAAATCACAGGAAGAGACGCTTGGTCAATGGATGTGTTTTACTGCTGGAACAAAAAAATGATTGTCTTACCTTAAATTTCATATTAAAATTATAATTATTAGAAACAAATTATTTTGAAATTACTTATATTGTGCCTTCATGATGACTATCATAACATTTTAAATAATTTCTTCAATAGCATTGGGGAATAAATGAGCCTTCATTTATTTGTATACCTCCAGCACCTTGGACAGTGCTTGTGCTTGTTTAACATTGTAATGCTTGTTGAACCAACGTGTTGAATTTAACTGTGTATGGAACTAGGATAATCAATAAAACAACATATAGACAGAATGACCAGCGGTGACATCTGTCAAGTATTTTTTTTTATATTTTAATACTTTTTAAATATGCTTTTTAAAAAATTAAATGTGTTACTAGAAATGATCTAGTAATTCAACCAGATCACATTATAAGAAATCACATCAAGAAACCGAGATTTGGACATATTTTGGAATAATGCCCTATAATATAAACCAATAAAAAATGCACAAAAATTTACAGCTTTCATATTTACAATACAGGAAAATTAATTGATAAACACACAATGTGTCAAGTTGAGCCTGGCCAAACACAGATCTCTGCCTATGTAAATATGCTTAGGTTCACTACCAAACTAGCAAACAAGTAATGCAAACATTGCAATAGGTAAGATCTACTCAGCTTCTTGAATTATCTGTCGTTTTATAGAGAAAAGAAGCAAGCCAGGTCAAAATAACCAAGTAAATGAGGCTTTTGACTATTAACCTATTTGTGTAAGGAGAAAACATCAGAATTCAGGGGTCTTTCTAAACTAAAGTTATGTATACATTCTTATTGCCTATTTTTTACTGTATGATTATGCCTAAAAGAGGCCTGTCCTTGATCTAAGTCACCAACTGATCTTGATCTTGGAGACATCTACCTCTTGGTCTAAAACAAACCAACTGCTGGTTCCTTTAGGTTCATAATGCTGTGTATCTTCCTCACAAGAAATCTATACAGGTGAATTTCAACTGGAAAATTAACCTTTCACTTAATTTATTTTTGTGAAAAGATAAGATCTCAAAGCCCAGTACTCTTTTATGATTTCTGAGAAATTCACTAGAGTACTACTCTATTATTAGATGAAAGATGACACCTGATCAATGGAAAATTTGAATAATTTCCACTCCTGTCCTCTTGGAACTTTTCAAAAAGCCATGCTTTTTTATTTAAAAGTAGAGAATCCATTAACAAATATAGTGATGGCCACCTGCTTTCCTCTAGCTTTTATAAAAATCTTATACAATTTAGCACATTAAGATTTATTCATAAAACATGCCCTGGCTGGTGTAGCTCAGTGGACTGAGCACGGGCTGTGAACCAAAGGGTCGCCGGTTCAATTCCCAGTCAGGGCACATGCCTGGGTTGCAAGCCAGGTCCCCGTGAGGGCCATGTGAGAGGCAACCACACAATGAAGTTTCTCTCCCTCTCTTTCTCCCTCCCTTCCCTTCTGTCTAAAAATAAAATCTTAAAAAAAAAGATTTATTTATAAAACAAATGTCATAAGAATGAAGAGTGTATTTGTTTGAACTGAAATAAATCTAGGTCTCTCTTGAACAACTGTGAACTGAATGCATGTGTAATAGATTGTCTTTGTTCTCTACCTGTTTAAAACATTTCACCCCAAACATCTCCCCTTCATTTGGGGTAACTATTCTCCACTCAAACCATGCTGCTCTCACTGACATTTTCACTAGTCTGGTTTCTGATTTCATACGTTACCTGAGGCAGTGTGTTAATGAATACATGTTCCTGTATTAATGAATACATGTTCCTGTAAAAGTCAGTTGTGCCCACCAAGAAAACTTTTAATCTTAGATTTTATTCGTTTCAGTCAGGGTTATTGGATTTTCCTATAATGAGGGAGACAAAGAAAGGAGGCTCTTTTAGATGGAGAGTTATGAATTCTGTTTTATGCTTCCTGTGTTAATAGTAATGATGAAGTGCCAATCAGGCATGCTCAGTATCAGGGAAAGGTCAGTCAGAGTTGTAGGTTAGCAAGTCCTTTACATTGAGATTGAAGCCACAATCATTTTCTTAAAAAAATGATATATTGCAATCACTACTGGCTAAATTTATACACAATCAATCCTGAGGAAGAATGAATTCTATTAACATAAGATGAAAAAAATGTTAAAATAAAAACTGAGCCAGCAAACAAAAACAAAAAAGGTTCAAACTATTTTCAAACACTAAATTATGAAGTAAAATAGTATTTGGTAGTTATTTGTATTATAATTATATATATATGAAGTTTCTTAAAATTATAAAATTATTTTATCTGAATTCTACTTTGAGATAAATGGTGAGTTGGAAAGAAAATTATATTTCCATTTTTAAGAATTAGGTTCTGCTTCCTAGTTTTGCCACTCAAAACATCTTTATATATCTGTTTATTTATATAATAACAATTTAATAATCACCTGATATACATTATACAGCAAACTGTTTACAAATCCAGGCTTATTTTTCATCTCTAAAAAATAAAAATGATCATAGAGCATTTGATATCATTACATGACTTGTCATGTGATAACAACCATCATATTATCTGCCAGATAGTAATTTGCTTATTTCATGTATTTTATTTTAGTATAATTTATAGTCATTTTTAACTTACTATTTTCCATTCTTATTCAAAATATTATGTTATTTCTTGCTATTCCACCCTATATTTTTAATCAACCAGATATAAAATTCCCAGGTGGTGCTGAGTGCATGTAGTCACTGCCAGAAGCTGAGAGGCTATTGATTCAGTAGTTGTTTTTGGAACGGTGAGAGCCTGGCACTTCTAAGGACACTTTGCAGCCAGCGATCTTGGCTGACTGTGCAAAGTAAACTCCCAGGCCAATCAGAGAGACCTACTGAGTAAAATAAATCACTTGAAATGGCACAAAATCAGGAGTTTTTTCCATTTTTCAGTCCCAAAATATGTTGCTCTTCTTCCACCAAACACATTTGCTATCTTGGGACTGTAGATGACAGAAGGATCCTTAACGGCTACAGGGCAAGAATAATCAACCACTCACTTCTTTGGGTGAGAATATAATATCAAACTAAGAGCATAAAAAAGAAAAAAGAGACATTTTATTTTAATACTAATGATAATCTTTTTAATTTAATTCTGATTCCATCTTTATGCATCTAGGTAGGAATAAGTATATAATCAGATACTGTTTCCTTAAACTACATTCATTTATATGTTTTGAAAGATAAACATTTATGAGCCATGTTTTCCTCATCTATAACTAGAATATCATTTTAACTTTAAACTAAAATATCCCATATTTTGTCTATTCTGGATGTGAATAGAGAATAAATTCTTAAAGATGAATTTATTTAAAAGTTTCTTGATTCTGACATTCTTGCTGATTTCTTTCTGAATCTTATTGCCACGCAAAAACACATACATCTGAAAGGTTAGAAATCTTTGTTAGAACAGGTAAGTGTGGCTTATTTAAGGATTTGCCCCATCCTAAAAGATAAAGGGTATGTCAAAAACACTTGACCATATTCTAGTTAGTTCCTGGGACACATTTATGTTTTGAACATAGGCTCATTAAAACTCTGTAAAACTAAGTTAATTTAGTATTGTCAATTAACTAATAAAAGATTTAAATTCCCTTTGAATTCTATTCTATGTGTAATCTGTAAAGTTGGCCAGGCTTCCACACTGACCAAATGCGTGTACAGCTGTGTGTGTGATTGCTCTTAGAGTAAAAACAGCCCAACATTTAGAAGCAGAAAATTCTCCTCCACAATAGCTCCATGAAAGACAGACCCGCTGAACCTCAATATTTTTTCATCTGTATAATTGCAATGATGACATTTTCTCCATCCTTCATCAGTATCATTATGGTTATTATCTTGAAGAGGATTTTGAGGCAATAGAATAATCTTTGACACAAGGATAATGTTGTAAAATCATTTCTATACTTCTCTAGCAGTTCATTTTCTTAACACAGGAATTATTTTTTTTCACCTTTTACTCATTATCGCTAACCTCTTTTGGAACCTCTCCAAACATCTGCATGGCTCATAAGTGCTTTCATAGAGAAGTGAATATAATGCTATCCTGAAATAGTTGGAAATATTGACTATTATATATATGAAAAAGATTACTTTGATGCAATATTCTTAATATTCTCATCAATTAAAGTTATTTTAATATTATAAGCAAAAAGCATATTTTTTAAACAGTACTGTATTAAGTTTTACATCATTTTATGGTATAGTGGCAGTTGTACACTTATTTTCATAATAGCATAACATCAAAGTACTGGGGATTTTTTCACAGCTGTACAATTTTGGAAGCTACATCAATATTTTTGAGAAAGTATGTATAATCAATCATAAACTCTGAGGATAGAATTAAAAGCATCAGTGCAAAGCACTGTTGTGATGACCAGAACATGGATTCAGAAATAAGCATAATTGCAAGAACAGCCCTTGGACTACGCAGCGGTCCCATGCAACAGGAATGTCATACCATGCAACAGGAAATGCTTAAAGAGGACAATTCTGGTAGGAAGAACATGAACTTGGACTTAAATATATTGAGTGTGAGGTATGTTTGTGGCATCAGAAAGGCGGTATCAATTAGACTGAAAAAAACGAAAACATGGGACTTAGAGATCTGGTCTGGACATTAGTATTATCTGTAGGTAAAGAGAGCCAGATGAAGCCAGGCTTGGGAATGAAGTCTCCCAGAGAAAGAGTATCAAGTGAGAAAAGAGGACCTGAAATCAGGTCTTTAAAAAAAATCCCAACATTAAAACCACACATGGGAGAATGAGCCAAACAAGGAGGTAGGAAGGAATAACAAGAGTAACTAGAAATAAATCAAGAGTGCCGTTTGTAATAGTATTTTACCAAAAAAAAAAAAAAAAAAAAAGAATTCAGGAAGGGGAGTGATAAATGAGAAAAAATGCATGTTAGACACTAAATACAAATCGACAAATGCCCTGGTATGAATGCAGCCAAATACCTACACTGAATTCAAAAAGAGTAGAATAATTCCTGTGTGCAGAGTGTTATATTCAAGGAGCTTGAGAGAGGCAAGGTACATTTTAAATGAATAAGCAGGGAAAACTTCTGGAATGGGTGAGCAAGGACCTTGGTAAAACCTCTTCCTGAAAGCAGTGATAAAATTGGACAAAACTGTCGAAAGCAACTACATTGGGATTCTGGAAACTGACAAAGGCATACAACAAATTGAGAAACGTTTATTCAAGAAATCTTGAATCTTTGTAAGAATAGTGGGAGAGTGGTGTTTTAACCTAAGGAGAGACTACATTTCCCCCAGTGCAACTCCATTGTGTAGAGGACAGCGCAAGCCACTAGGACCTGCATCTTTGTTGCCTGCCAAAGAGAATGCATTGATTTAGGATACAAGCTTGTAAAAATCCATGTCAAGACCCACTACAGAAAACAATAGAGAAGCAATCCTGGAACAGTTGTAAATAATATGGGAAGGCCAACACCAACCCTAGTCTAATGCCATGCCACAGGCTGGAGCAAGCAGCACACGAGTGGGCCAGACATAAATGTAACAAGAGTTCTGGAGAACCAGACAGGCATAATGGGTCTTTTATCTAAATGTGCTCGTCTGCAATGTTGTGTGCTTATGCAACACACAACATTCGTGCAAACTCAGGAAGACCAGAAAGAGCCTTCGTTGTCTCTTTGTCCTCAGCTGACTATGAGGCCTTGAGTGTACAGGGATTGAAGGCTGGAAAACAATTGTAAATTATTGCACTTTCAATGTGTTTCTAAACCATACACAGATCTATGAGCAAAGAGTAAAGAATTTCACTGTTACTTGCTCAATTATATTTTAAGTACAACACTGGTTGACTACTAACTGTGTACCCCCAAGAAGAATCCCTGGAAACCCAGACTTAAAAATAAAATTAAATAAAAAGTAATAAAAATATTACCTGGACAGAGATTTCAATGGGCATTCAGTTCAGGGGAGACACAATCTATTAAATTTTACCAAACATCAAAACAAAAGAAGCATTATTAGAATCTAGGCTAAAAACAATAGATTACCTACAATATCCAGTTTTAAATAAAAAATAATAATAAGACAGGCAAAGAAACAGGAAATAGAAAATTATGTCCTTAAAAAATAAAAACACTAAGTAGAAATATCACCAGTAAAGACTTTAGCAAAGAAATATTTTGAAAAAGTCATTATAAATATGTTGAGAGAATCAAAGCAAACTATATATATAAAATAAAAGCACATAAGCCCTGGCTGGTGTAGCTCAGTAAACTGAGCACAGGCCTGCAAAACAAAGAGTTGCCAGTTTGATTTCCAGTCAGGGCACAGGCCTGGGTTGCACTGGCCATGTCCCCATTAGGGGACACGCGAGAGGCAACCACACATTCATGTTTCTCTCCCTCAGTTTTTCCTTCCTTTCCCTTCTCTCTAAAATAAATAAATAAAAACAAATAAAATAAAATGAAAATATTTCAATATTTACTTATCAAATATAGAATATCAATAAAGATAAACTATACAAGAAAACAAAAGCTCCAGAGTTAAGAGTAAAATAATTAAATTTCACAAGAGAAATTGGAAGCGGATGTCTGCCGATAGAGGAATAAATAGGCTAATGTAAACACAGAACAATAGGGGTAACCCAAGCTGAAGAACAGAAAGGAAAGAGGAAAATAAACAGTGACTTGGAGACCACGGTACACCATCAAGTTTGCCAACAAATGCTCAGCGGAAACTAAATGCTCAGTGGAAACAAATGCTCAGCGGAAACAAATGCTCAGTGGAAACTAAAGTGAGAGATACAGAGATGAAAATATATTTGAAACGATAGCTGACTAATTCCCATATTTAGTGATAAAATTTATCTGCACATGTAAGAAAACTTACCAATTCTCAGTATAATAAACACAAAGAGATCCCCAAGTGCACAAATAATATTTTAAATCTTGAAAACCTAGGAGGAAACCTTCAAAGCGGCACCTATGTTCCCTCTGCACTTTATTGGTTGAAGCACTCCTAAGCAAAGCAGTTACTAGGGAGGGGCTGTTTTATGTACAGAGCCATCATTGCATACTTAAATTGTTTCAGAAATTGGTTAAGCTTCCTAATATGGCAAATTGATACTCGAGCTCTACATAATGTCTTTTACAAATGGCACTCACCATTCTTTCTTCTATCTGCTTAGTGTGATTCTTTCTTCTATCTGCTTTGATTAGCCTATCACTGGTGCTTCTTAGAAGAAGTCCTCAGTTTATCACTTACTGTTGGTACTTGAAACAACTGTCATTATTGATAGATGTTAGGGCCTGCTAGAATAGATACTGGTGGTACCAGAACAAGTCTGAGGATCTAGAAAACCTCATGGACTGTATCTCCTGAACCAGAGTCAGAATAGATATTACCTGGGACGTAATTAACTTACATACTCTAAGACCCGACATTATGAGAATTCTAGAGCACAGATGCTTAAGACATTGTCAGCTTGCAGGTTCATGATTGGCTATTGACTAGAATTGAAGTTTTACATAAGAACTTGCAACTCCAAAAATGAATCCTCCAGTGAAAAAAGCAGAAACTACGTGGCTTTCTATAGCTAGATGCAGAAGGCACATAGTGTCACTTCTGTTTTGTTCTATTGGTTGCAGCAGTCATAAGCCCACCCAGATTCAAGGGGAAGCGACATAGACCCACCTCTGAATGAGAGCATTGTCAAAGAATCAGTGGCCATGTTTGCAACCCTCCACAGCCAGCCCTCTCACATTGGTTTATTTACTTTCCTCCTACATGTAAAATATGAAGTTCTCCTCCTAACACCAACACCCACTTCAAGTTGCATTCCATCACAGCATCAGGCTTAAAGTCAGGCCCAGGATGTTATCTAAATCAAGTCCAAGTGCAGAAGCTCCTTGAGTGTGGTTGCCGATGTATGAGTTCTATCAATATTAACATCTGTGAATTAAAGACATAAGCCATTTCTCCCCATGTTCCCAATAAGCACAGGTGAGACGGACATAGGATAAGCTCAATAAACAAGTCAATACACAAGAGGGGGAAGTGGAGACACAGCTGTCACTGGTCAATAACAATTCTGAAGCCAGCTAGGCATGTTGCACACTTCTGGGTTAGGCTTAGTGCAATTCTCTAAAATTCTGTTTTCAATGTGTCTGCTATTTGCAGGGGAAGAAAGGCTTGGAAAAACTGTAGCAAAACAACTAAGTAAATTTTGAATAGACAAATTTAATTACATGTGTAACTGACGATGCTGCTGTAACAGAGATAACAAAATACAGTTGTTCAAACAAAACGAATACGTATTCATCATATAATAGTCTGGGCAGTGGAGCAGAACTGGTATGCGGCTCAGTAACATTGAAGACCCAGCTGGCCCCAGCTTCTTTGCTGTCCTCAGAGTTTTATAATTCCTAAAAAGGACCAAAGATACTTATGAAAACAAAAATACAAAACACATACATAATCAACCTTTTCCCCAATGTTTCAAATAATATTTAGTTTTATGAAAACCTGACCATATTAAATTAAATAGAAATAGAAAAAGGATATACGTTTGCATTGTATACAACTTTTACTAAACCCGTACACATACATACACTCACTCACCCCCACATGTTCAAAATAATTAAACTAAAATCACTAAAATTCACAGTTATTATTTGCGGACTGGGCAACTGCAGGATTTGTCTTTTAATAAAAATACTAATTAAAATATTATAGACGCCCTGCTTCCTAATTTTACAAGCTCTTTAGGCATACATAGATCCTAGATTTAAGAGACATTATACACTTACGCTTTAGCTGATACTTTGATAGTAAATAACCAATTAGAAAAATGTAATTTACAGGTCTGATTAGTCACTGGTCCTTTCTTCTTCAGGTGGATTCCTGCAATGCTTTAATGAGGGATGGCTGGAAACAAAGTCTCAGTCCTGGTGGTGGATGTCTTATACATCATTGATTTCTTGCTCTTTATTTTTGATCACTCTTGCATTACATCGTTAATATAAGTGGGTTAAATAGTGTCCCACAAAATTTGTGTCCACCTGGAATCTCAAAATGCCACCTTATCTATAAACAGGGTTTTTGAAGATGTAATTAGGTAAGATGAGATCACACTGGAGTAGGGTGGACTCTAAATCTAATGACTGTTGTCTTAATAATAAGTGGGGAGGATGTAGGGAGGTGCACACACACAGAGAAAGCCATGTGAAAATAGAGATGGCATTGGAGTGAGGCAGCTATGAAGCAAGCGTTGTTTAGATATCTCACAAGCTAGAAACAGGCAAGGAAGGATGTTTTTCTTGAGCCTTTACAGGGAGGATGGCCCTGCTGATACTTTGATTTCAAATATCTACACTCCAAAACTGTGAGAGAATAAATATCTGTTGTTAAAAGCCACCCAGTGTGTGACAATTTGTCACAGCAGCTCTAGGGAACTACTCTGATTACCTTCCAGAGAAAGGAACATATTGATATTTTATTAAAATAAGCTGAGATAATTCTCTGTATATATCTATATATAGATATTGAGAGCATTACTCATATAATGCCTAAGAAAAGCATAGACTTTGAGATATGAAAACAAAGGTTCCTCAGAAAAATGGTTAAGGTAACTGCTGATCAAAAAATATTAGGAATGGGTTTTGTTAGTTATCAATTAATATGTAAATATTAGTTATACACACATTTATGCACTTTAGCTTCTGACTCCATCTCTACTATAAATTAAGATGATTTAATTTTCCCCACCCACATTCTAAAACTGTCATTAGCAGAGATATAAATTTTTCCACATACTTTACACAATTCATCTCAATGAAGGGTGAAAATTAAAAGTTAGAACTCATAAATCAGGGGCAATGCAGAAAACATTCCACTGCGTAAATATATGAGAGTTCAATATTATTTTCTCTTATCTCTATTTTTTCTCCAGGAATGCAGAATTAATCACTAAATTAAATAAATCCCAATTAATTTTGAAGGCACATGATGTAAATGATTACAATCACAATTTGGAAACCAATATTGCATTTCAAAAATGTTATGTTTGTGTTCACTTAATAATCACAATTTCTTATTAGAAAAGAATGGGGGTATTTGGAGTTTAAATAATGTTTTCAACATATTCTGAAACACAAAATATTAATAAATATAAAAATAGTATTATAAGTTAAGTTTGAAATATTTATTGAATTTTGATTTAATATATGTAACATCCCAAAACATGTAGTGAGAAAAAATGAAACAGCTTGCTCTGCTTTTATTTCCAGTAAAATGGAAATAATGCCTTTTTATTTTTTTATTCTTTTCATTTCTTTGTTATAATTTTTCCATTACCATTTAGTCCCCTTATACCTGCCTCACCCCAGCAATCACCACACTGTTGTCCACATCCATGAATCCTTTTTCCTTCTTGCTCAATCCCCTCACCCCTAATCCCCCACTAGCTGTCAGTCATCTGTTCTCCTGAGATTGCAGTAAGATTAAATGAGATGGCATAGTAGTGCCTGTCATTTGTTTACAAATGCATTCCTCTCCTTTCATCTGTCCTGCCACTCATTTTAGAAGCTAAACCCCAGCAACCTTTGTTTCTCAGACGTCCATGACTCCGGCCTTGCAGCCAGGCCAGACCAGCGAAGGCCTGGAGGGAGGGTGGAAGTTGAGAGTAAAGAACAAAGCAGGTAGTTCTCCCTCTTTTTCTCTGTCCAGTCAGTAGCTTCAGAAATGTCTCTGTTTCCTTGGTGGTTCCAGTCCCCACTGGGCAGCACCAAGTTCTGTGGATCCTGAGCAAAGAAAACATGCTTTAAAAAAGTGCCAGTATAATTATAAATTTCATTCAAAACATTAGTTTTACACCAATATGTAGATTTTAGTTTTTAATTTCATCACAATGTAAGTGAAAAAACATTATCTTTGTCTGACTCCACCTTCTGTAATCAATCATTACTAACATGGTTTTGTGATTTTTCCAGGTCATTTATTGTTCTCATCACCCCTCCTTATCTGTTATTATTTTTATGTATAAAGTACTATTGATAGAATTGAATCAAATACTTCAGAATTAATGGCAATATTTCAGCATCTCAGTTAATTTCCATACAATGAGTAGATAATGGCATTAATATTTAAATCAATATTTTACCCTCCTGCTCCATGACCTTACCCTGTCCCACTTCCACTTCCTATTCATTTCTATTTTTTTGCTGTTGTTTCTCTTATTCTCTCAATTTCTTTCTTCTCCTACAAATAAGAACTCTTGCCATCTGTCTTGCCAACTTAACAGGTTCTCTGTGAAGGCAAAATAAGCATCTGCATCTAATAGTGTTTGGTAAACTGTAAAGATTTATTCACATATTAGTGAATCATTTTATACCAGCTCTTCTTTTTCTTTCCTTGTGCATACCACAACTCTTCCCAAAGGTCATTCGTAATGCTTTTTAGTTAATCCTACAAAATATCTTGGCTGGTGCGTTAGTTTATGTGGTAGAATCTCGATTCAGTTTCTCATGGTGACATGGTTGGCAACTATCCACTAACAATTTTTACTTCAGATTTCTACCATCACATCACTCTTATCAAGTCCAAAAGCAAACTGATGACTATTGCTCAAAAAGTGACATGTCTGGCTCTATTGATTATGTTCGCTTGCTTTGTGAGTTTTTTTATTTGAATGTGAAGGTCTAAAATATTTTTTTTATTTTTGTTTTTTTTAACATTCCCATATGATATTACTCATTTTCTCTTTTAAAGATATTATTTATTTATTTTCAGAGAGAGGAGAAGGGAGAGAGAAACAGCAATGTATGGTTGCCTCTCACATGGCCCCCACCGGGGACCAGGCCCGCAACCCAGGCATGTGCCCCGACTGGGAATCGAACCAGGATCCTCTGGTTCCCAGCCCGCGCTCAATCCACTGAGCCACACCAGCCGGGCGAAGGTCTAAAATATTGACATCATTTTTTACTCCATTTAGAAAAATATTTTTGTTCTTACCTCCAAACACCCAGATGACTCTTCTTTCATAATGTGTACTTTGTCCTTCCTTCCTTTTGATATTTTCTACTATTGTTGTCATTATTATTGATTTTTCACCTTTCACATTTAAGAATTTAAATGTGTGCAGTGTTTTGCATTGATATCAGCCAAAATCTATCAAGAAATAACAGTTGACATTAGTTAGTTTTATTGTAGACATTTAAAATGGGATAGCAAGTGTGAGAGAGCCAAAAACACAACAGAAGAAGTGTTGACACAGTTCAAGAATTAGCAACAGCAAAATGTTGTCACCGCCCCATCAGCTGGAGGAAACAGGGGAGCAGAATTCAGTTCTGTTTTGTTAGTATTGTAACTAAAAGTGCTGGGTTTAATTTTAGGTAACACATTTAAAAGAAGGATATTGAAAGGTAAGAAGATAGCTATTGTGATAGTAAAATATCTGGAAAATGTCAAATGAATGACCGAGAGAACTATAATCATTTTGCCTAAAGAATTGATTGATGGGATGAAAGAAGTGAAGGGATTAGCCGAGGGACGTATGGGCATGACTCATGGACATGGACACCAGTAGGGGTATTGTCCGAAGGCGGGGGCTGGGTAGAGGTGGGCACAGCAGGAAAAAGCAGGGACAGTTGTAATAGCATAGACAATAAAATGTAAAAAATTAGTAGAATGGGTACAACAGGAAGGATATATCAATAGTTTTCCCAAATACTTAAAGAAAGTGAGTAGAAGTGTATGCTGTGCCTTTCTTATAACTAAAAAAACCCTAAAAGCCTATGACATTGATTTTGGTCAACATAAAGCCTGATTTTAAAGTAATTAATGATGTGCAAAAATAAACTTTGCCTTGAAAATAATGAATACATTATGGCAGACATGACATTAAATTATTAACCCAGGCAATGATTTTCAAGCAAAGGAAAAATCATTGTGTTTACTCAATGTTGTTTACTCAACATTGTGGAGTAAAAACAATATAATTTTATAAGTCCTTGCCAATTTTTAAAGTTTAACACTAAATGGGGAAGAATGTCAAATACAATCAAGAAAGGGTGGTTAAGATATTCCCATGCTGCAGAAAATTAAAAAATCAAGATATTCCAGTCTTTTGAAAAATGAAAGTTTCACCAGTGACCTTCATGGATGTGTTTGTGTATACATTTATGTGTGCAAAGCTAAGTTGGAAGTAGAGTTATTGGTATAGATCCCTAGAATAAGGAGAAACATAACTCAGTCCAGAGAAGAAACATCAGTGTCAAATTAATTATTTGCAAGGTACAGAAGTAACCGATTGTGCTGACATGCTGTGGAGACAGAGTATTGCATTAAAGAGAGAAGCAAAGATTTTTCTATAAAGTAGGGTAAGTAGGCGATGGAAATGATGGGAAGGACAGTGTGGAGAGATACCTGGTCATGCCAGTCAAGAGAGACTCAGAAAAGAAAGAGGATGTGACTCTAGTAATAAGATTTAAGTCTCGCGATCCTTAAAATTTCCCACCATAAGCAAGGCAAAGAAACCAAACCTCTCCCTCCCATTTACCATAAAAAATATCTAATTTCCATTTGGCTTCATTTCAAAGTGCCCCTGGGCTTTTCAACTTTATTTGACATCTTGTCATGACCCCTATTTTCCTCAGGAACAGACTTGATCGTTTTCAACCACGAGTATCTTGTGTAAGTCTCAGACATGCGATATTTAGATAAACGAAGAAAGAATGAGTATATATAGTATATATACATGATGAAAGATAGATGATAGATAATAGATAGATAGATGATAGAAAGATATAGATAGATGATTGATGGATAGATAGATAATAGATAGATAAGTTAGGAAGAGAAGGGTAAAATTGAATCAGTCTACGGTGAACAGTTTTTATTTCTGGGAACAAAGATAAGACTTTGAATTTGAAGAGACCATGACTTTTGGAAGTAAGCACTTAAGAAGCTCAATATAGTTTTGTCAGAGTATTATTTGCCATCACTCAGGAAATAATTGAAGATAGGAAATATAACATTGTAATAGGTCATGATTTCATGGCTTGTCATTTTCTACTATTAAAATTTTGTAATTCTGTATAAGGGATAAGAAATTAAGATAAAATTGACTGCTTTTAAAAAACGATTACGCTTTTTATCAATAGGTAAACTATTTCTTCACAGATTGCATTTTAGGAAAGAGTTGGGAAGGTGGCAGTTTTGAGAGGTTTGGATGAAGAAGGAATACAGCATGAAAAATATGTAATATAGAGATGCATTCTGATTTTTAATGAACAATTCATGTAAAATGAATTCTCAATTGTAGCATATAAATGTGTTCCATTTTTTTAATTCAAAGTACAAGAAGATATCCCGAAGCAAATATTCTGATAACTTCATGCTTTTGTTTCCTTTCAATTCTGAGCATTTATTATAACTTAATTTAAAAATAAACTCATAGTTGCTTTAAGTAAATGTTGGCTCTGATACAATGTAGCTATTTGATGGAGAGGAGTTTTGGGATATTTCTATCAACTTGTGTAGACAAAAATGATCCTGATAACTTACTTTGCTCAGACTGTACCCGACTGAAGGACATTCTCAATTTATATATATCTATTAAACTAATTTAGATTAATTAATGTTTAAATGTAACTTCAGATGCCTTTTCTGTATGCTTTAGGGAGAAAAGGCAACTATCAAAAATAAAAATGTTAATAGTTGTTATATTTGTGTGGTTGGATTAGGGATTAAAAATAATTTCTTTTTTATAACTTCTTTTAGATTTTATTATTTATTTTTAGAAAGAAGGGAAAAGGAGAAAGAGAGGGAGAGAAGCATCAATGTGTGGTTGCCTCTTGTACGTCCTCTACTGGGGACCTGGCCCACACCCCAGACATGTGCTCTGACTGGGAATCAAACCAGCCACCCTCTGGTTCACAGTCCGGCACTCAATCCACTGAGCCACACCAGCTAGGGTACAAATAATTTTTATACTCTGTGTTTTCCAAATTATTCATTGAACATGTATACTTCTTATAAAATATTATAATGTATGCATACTGAGAATATGTAACATATTGTGTGTGTGTAAATAAGAATTTGAATGTAGGATGGATTTCATATTGAAGAGTAGTTCAGTAAAACATGAGAAAAAATGGCAAGGGTTCTCAAAGTTTTAATGTACAGTGTGATGTGACCCCAATCTGGATGAGCTATGAAGTGTAGCAAAACGTAAGCTAATGAACAGATTAACATGGGATGGTTTCACATCCATGTGAATAAATGTGGGAGAGCCAGAAAAAGACAAAAGTAGTTGGCTTTATTTCCAAGACAAGAATTTCTTCAAAATTTAGAGGGTGAGAAGAGGACTATAATGATGCTGATTAGACTGAAGCTATCCTGGTCAGTGGCTGGTACAGAGTTGAGAAACACAAAGAAACTGAAGAGAAGGCAAAAGTAATGCATTATAGATAGATTATTTATGTGCCCATCTGTAAATGAGTGGACAAAACAACTGCGATACATGTACACAAGGGAATACTATGCAGCAGAAAGAAAGAAGAAGCTCCTACCCTTCGCGACGGCATGGATGGAACAGGAGAGCATTATGTTAAGTGAAATAAGTCAGGCAGTGAAAGACAAATACCATATGATCTCACCTATAAGTGGAACCTAATCAACAAAACAAACAAGCAAGCAAAATATAACTGGAGACATTAGAATATAACCGGAGAACAAACTGGCAGTAACCAGGGTGGGGGGAGGGGGATAACAGGGGAAAGAAGGGGGAGGGTTGTCAAGGAACATGTATAAAGGACCCATGGATAAAGCCAAAGGGGAGAAGGATGGAGGATTGGAGGTACAAGTGAGTGGAGAGGGGGAAAGTGGTGGCAGGAAAATGGAGACAACAATGTTTGAAAAACAATAAAAATTGATTATGTAAAAACAGACAAAAACAACAAAAAAAGATTATTTACCAAGAGTAAAAGCACAGTAACACTACAAACAAAAGTCAAGGTAGGAAAAAAATAAGAATAATATTCAACATCAGTGAAAATGTGTTTTTTTCTTACACATCATTGTCTATGAAGTAATCTTCAGACTCATGGAAACTGATAAATCTATTATATTGATCTAGAATAATTGACTCTAGATAATGTATCAAGGACAATTTCATTAGAAGATGTGGCCACATAATTTTTGTATGTTTATGTTGGATTTGTTTTTACTCCCAATGCGTGTGATTATTTAGAGTAATGGTCATGCATCAAAAGTAAAGAGGTAAATATTTTAAGCAACAACCGCTATATTTAATAGAGTGTTTTCTTAAAGAGCAAACTAAGTAGGGAAAACCCTTTTCAAAGCATACTGAAAGAAAAGCATAACTATAGTAACTTCTATTCAAAATATAAGGCAAATTCCAAAGATGCAATAGTGCCATTGGAATTTATATTAAAAACATCAGACAATCTGTTATGAAACAATATGGTTTCCTGCATGAAGAAATACGTTCATGCCAAACCAGCCAGTAGGTGGATCACTAACAAAGAGTGTAAAGAGAAAAGGAAAAAGAATGGTCCCTTAAGGAGATTAAGTGTTCATGTATCTTGGCTCAGAAACTATCTTGTGTTCAGCCTAACAGGTAATCTTATACAAAGATATCATCTGCAAAAAATGTGAAATAAAACAAATTTTGGGTTTTGAATATATACTATAGAATCCAATTCATGTGAATACATAAGAATACCTTTTCTTACTAACTCTAAACAGATAAAAGTTGTTTTTTCTTGGGTTAATTACTTTTTTTAAAGATTTTATTTATTTATTTTCAGAGAGAGGAGAAAGGAGGGAGAAAGAGCAATGTATGGTTGCCTCTCACATGGCCCTCATTGGGGACCTGGCCCACAACCCAGGCATGTGCCCCGACTGGGAATCGAACCAGGACCCTTTGGTTCCCAGCCTGCGCTCAATCCACTGAGCTACACCAGCCGGGCGTTTACTTTTGATGAACATGGACTGGCCCCTGGTCAACAGGCTTCTATAACATGTTAGCACATGTGATTCTAAGGGAGATTGCAGAATGAGATATTAAGTAAATATTCCCGTCTTTTACTCTAACTACCCAGAGCAGTAGACCACAGTACAAAGGGTTCAAGTTAACCATAGTCCTCAGGTCTTGAAAAAATATGATCATAAGCACCTGTATGGACCCTCCCATAGTTAGTAATTTGATTTGCTTCCCATGCAATTCTCCCACCCTCACATCCTCCTGACAACATTCAGGTAGGCTTCATTTGTGTATGTAAAATGTTACTAACACACTTGAAGGTATTTTGTAATATATCTCAATGTTTCTTTTTTATTTCACTCAGACTTATGTATTTAAAGGTACATTTATGCGGTGAGATTTTTGTCACTTTTACTGCATTGTAAACTATGATGTCCATTCTCTACATTTTACCAGTGTCTTTCCCAGGGACAGAGACCTGGATTCCTAACATACTCTAAACCCCTAACATATAATCACTGCAAGGGACACTCCTGTGTATGTCCTTCATTAGATCTATGTGAAAGGAAACAAAACAAAACAAGCAAAACAAAGAGCAAGGGTATGATATAACTGTTTGTTCATAAGATACTAGATTACTTTAGCTCGACTATTGCCATATTGATAACTAAAATGACCGCAAATCTTGACATGCCTGATAGGTATATGAATGTTTGTATATATCAGCATCCCCATAGACAAACAGCATTATCCATGTTTCTCATTTTTTTAAATAAATGTAAAAAGTGTAACCTGTGCACTTAAACATGCTCCCTGTCTCTTCCTTTATCTGTTCTTCCCTCCCTCTCTCCTTCCCTTTTCCCTCTCTCTATCAGTTCACATTTTTTGATTACTAAAGGGGTATGATTTTCCCCTTCATATGGCATTTAACCAGTGGCCTTACTCTTTGGTATATTATCTGTTTGCTACATCTCACACTGAAGTTAAGAATATTTTGGTACCACGAAGCTTTAATGATAATTCTAAGGGAAGGTTGAGTGTATTGCATATCAAAGAGAGCATGAATATTTACAACAATGCAGAGTCCAAGAGGACACATTGCTTAGTAGTTAGAGTCCCACTGTTTGGTTTAGGATCCCTATTCTATGCCTTACTGGGTTACATCCTCTTTGAGCATTGTGTGAGTGTTTCTCGTATTTGAAGAGTAGAAAGCATATTAGCACCTACTTTATAGAGTTCCTGGGAGATTACATGAAATACACTATTATACAGAAGAGAGTAAAAACAAAGCCCAATCCAATGAACACTCAATAAATGAGGGTTGCAAGAACCTTTTGCCTCAATTTTCCATTAATAGTTTTAGACTTATCTAATTTTGTACAATTTTACTACTACATAATGTTATTAAGTAAATTATTAATGAAGGCACATAAATGTCATTCAAATAAGCTTCACATTTTCATATCAGCCTTCTTTCACCATTTTGCTGCATACACACTTTTTAAACTAATTCAGATGAACAAAGCTCATATCAGGACAATAACTGAGTAGCCAAAAACGTGCTCTCTCAGCATCCTCCCTGCGTTTGTGAGATGTTCTAATTAGATGCTTGAAAAGGTTACCAGGACAACAGATGCTATCTTAAAAGTCAACTAAGTAATGTACTTCAGAAAGGCAAACCATTCACCAGCCATTTGTAAATTTATGCATCTCATCCCTCCCACCCTTTGTTTCATTAATCTTCAGACATTTTTTAATCTATAAGCAAAATCTTAGTTGCAAATGTTAATATCTCTCTTGTTCCTAATTAGATGAAATTTGCTACCTCTGGCTATGAATTTAGTTCAAATATCTCATGCCTTCTTGTGTTTATAAATGAAATATGTTCAGGGAAAACAATATAGAATTATGTATTACACTACAACTACATAATTTATGACCGACTATTGAAATTCTAAAAAAGAAAATAGTGTACTTTTAATAAGGGTGAAGTCTTTGATTCCTCAGTGCTAGTGGGAAAAAAGAACAATTAGGAAAACTTTTTCAAAGAAATACATTTTAAGGCCAAAATCCTAAACAAAAGTGAAAATATACTCTGTTTTCTCATAACAAGGGTTTTATTTTAGAGTTTTTGTATTAATGGAAATACAACTGGTTACATATTTAACATAGTTCTAGTTAATTACATGTTAATTACTATTATGAGAACTGGAGCATTGTGTTCTTATGAAAATGAGAAGGAAACAAAATAGAACTTGTGCAACTATGTAAATTCAGGTCTTGTGATTGGCCAAAACCATGCTTTCATTGACCAGGAAATATCCTAATGGCCATATAAATGCCTTGCTAGATTTCAATACCTGATCATTTGGGTATTGGTTTAAAAAGTTGATAACATTTTTTGGAAATATAATCCTGCAAATTAAATTGCATGTTATTTGTTCTGGATGCCAAGGAACATTTTGAGATTGCATGTTTGTTTATTGCTCAATAGTTTGTTTGTTTGTTTTTTATCATTGAGTTACTGCTCCTCTGTAAATCCTTCTATTAATCATGATTTCACATTTTCTATATATTATTTACTTACATTTTTCCTTGTGTCCATTTGGAATTAGTGTGATGTAGATATATAAGAATATAGACTTATACACATGCACACACACACACACATATATAACATATGCTATATGGAAAATATAGTTCAAACATTTGAATTAGGTGATAAGTGAAGTACATTTACAAATGGAAATAAGAAAGTATTACATTTATTAGAAAAAATGTATGCAAGGCAAGGTAATATAACACTGTGGGTAAGAGCACAAATTAGGACTTAGACTAAATTAGCTTTGAATTTCTGCCCACATATTTACCTGATTTGGGGCAGCTTCCTTTTACTCTCTGAGCTTTAGTAGTGTAAAATGTGCTTGCTTAACAAAGATAGTGTGAAAAACAAATTATAAAATGCCAACATTCATTTACACCCATATTCTAGTGTATAGTAAATGTTCAATAAATACTAAATATGATCATAATAATAACACCTTATACATTTCATAGAGAATTTGTCTTAAGTTTTATTGTAACAGATTCTTAAAAATAATTATAAGATATTTTCATTAAATTAAATTCTATGATAGCTCTGGTGAAAAACACTGTATTCAATAAAACAATCAACATTCTTTAATGCAAATAAAGCTAGTGACAAGTGTTAGAGGACATTGCAATATCATGTCTTGCTAGAAGACAAATTGCAATTTTGTTAAAGAAAATGGGAATGATGATTTTTTTTAAATAGAGTATTTTCCAAATATCCCATTTAACAGATTTAATAATTTGGGAGTGATCATAGCTCATGCAAAAAAATTGATACACAGATTATCTTCTTTTGAGATTTTTTTGCAGATATCAAGGGCCAAATATTTTTAAGATTACAATTTTTTGGCAATTACTGAAACTATAATATGTCTTATAATATCAAGGCATAGGCTTTAGTGTTAACCAGAAAAGATAAAGTAGGTCTAATGTTCTTCTAATATTTGCAAAGCTGCCGACTTGTGTAAATATTCAAATATACTGTAAAACATACATGTCCCCACCACCCCTTCTTCTGTCACCAAATGCACATAAATCAGTTACCCTCTTTCCCATTCATTTCCTTGCCATTTATTTTCTTCCTTTGGAGAGAAAACAAACAAACAATCAAAAAAGTGCGCAAACAAATGTGCACGGAGTTATAGAATATTCTCAAAGGTAAAAATAATGCCTGTTAGACATCCTGGCCTTGTACATTCTGTGAACCACCGACAACCACTAAAAAAGAGCTTAGTGGAATTTGACATAATCAGGTCTCCTGGGCTTTGAGGGTAGGAAGAGGTTGCTCTGAAGCCATTTTTAGCGCCCAAGGAAAAAATCTTTGGGGCGTGTGGAAAACTATTAAACATTTCAGCATTCTAGAAATCTGTTGGGAGTTATGAATTATCCTAGAAGAATTTGGAGTAGTAGTAGAAAAATGTTCATGGTTTATACTAAATTTTTATGGGGACTGTGATGTGATTGGAAACCTTTGGGCTCCTATCAGACGGAGGAAGGGACTCCAAAGATGATATCCCAGAGTTGCACATGAGTGAAAGGAGATGTCAGGTGTATGTATTCTGGGCTCTACTACCTGGCTTGGAATCATGGTATCCCACGTGTTAGTTTTGAGATTTCTGTTACCTCAACTCTTTCCTAATGTTTGTCATTCATAAAATGAGAATAATATAACATAGGTAAGATGCATAGAACAGAGCCTGGCACACATAGATTATATGCATAGGTTTGTTAAATGAATATATACTGTGATGTATTGTTAGGCATATCTTGTTTAATTATTCTAAAACCCTGTTTAAGAGGTATCCATTTTCTCTAATTCAAAGTGGAGAAATTCCAACTATGGAAAGTTTAGAAAATTGCCTAAATTCACAGTAAACTAAGATTTAACCTCAGGTTACTTTGATTCTGTACCCAATACCATTTGTTTGTTACTATTGTTGTTAAATCTGAAAAAAGATATGACCTGGAGTCAGATTTTTTATTTAACTGAAGGATTATCCAGATGCAAGTTGCTAACTAAACTAGATGGCTAAAGTACCCCCAAATAAATGGGGTCTGAGGGAGTCACAATGGGATCGAGTAGTGAGCTTGTGCATAAATGTGAATGTTATGACAAACTCTTGCATGCCCTTTGAATCTCCTGGCTAATACTTGCCTCATATGCTTGTAACATCAGAAACATATTTTCTAGTCCAAACTCTAGCTCATAATGATGACTTCGCCAGCATTTTTCTCTTCCAAAGATGTTTAGTAGTCCCTATGTTGAATCACGCAGGTGACAATTTCGCAATGGTTCTTGTAGCACTAAAAATGCTAGGACTAAAAATGTCTTCGTAAAAGGAGTTTCTGAAAAAATTACTATGAGCAGACCATAGAGAAATAATTGTCTTTCATTGCCTTAGGCACACTTTTGCCAGCCCTATTTGAAAGTAGAAGCAAAACACAGAGCAGAGGGGTAATAACAGCCATGGTTTAGAAGATGAGGCAGATATGTTAGGTGATTGGGAGAAAGTCTATAGATTGAGCTTTTTAAAAAGTGGCCGCAAGGGAGGAAAAGCATGAGGAGAAAAAAGTGAGATGAATATGAGCAAACGGCATCTCAATAGGCTGAAGCCCGGCAACCAAAAGAAAATGTGTTGTAATAAAAACATGAAAAGTAAATAAAATGAATGGCTGCCTAAATGGAGATATAAAAGAAACACTAGACACATGGCATAACTTTTAATTTTATATAATATAAGGAGTGCCTTTATACCAAAAGAATTCCCAGAATGCTGAAGCTGGAAGAAATATGAACATGCGAATATGAACGCAGCCTCATCTCCTGCTTTTATACATGAGGCCATGAACAGGAATATATGTATACGTATATATTTGTTTCCTGCTGTAAGTAGAGTTTTCCCTTAGTTAGGAAATGGAATGTAGCATAAAGTCTGGGTCCTAGTAGCGGTAGTCTTGTATTTAGGTAATAAACTTACCACCTTTATGTATGTAAACTGATGGTTTTCCTTTATCACGTGCTCTCCCCAAGGCAATTCCTAAAGTTTCAATCATAAAGCTGTCATAGGGCAGGAAGTCTGTGACAACATCAATTCCTAAGCTTATCTTTTAAAACTACTTCCTCCAGCTGCATTAGTATTGGAAGTCCTAATTCTTGTTCAGTGTTACGGCTGGATAGCTATGGGGGAGGGAGAGAGGAGCTGTGGAAGCTCTTGCAATACTCAGCAACAGGATCCCGTACTCTGAGCAGAGCTTTGATAGACAAGCAAAGGGTGACTTTGGCTTCTTTAAGTGCTGTTTACACCCAACAAAAATTCCAGGCTAAGTAAGCTTCAGGTGTGGACGTTAGGGGAGGCAGGGCACAGTGGTCAGGTAGAAAGATTAAACGTTTAATTTTTTAAACTGCAAGTAACTGTCTCAGTCAGATTCGTGGCATTAGAGTTGAGGAAGCAGCTCCAAAAAAAAGCATAGTAAACAATCTCCTCGAGATCCTTGTGCAGAGTTACACTAGACTCTTAAGTCACCGAACTTTCTGATCCAGTTCATTTACCATCGATGTGCTATTTTTCTGTAAAGGAATCCCTAGATCCTTATCAGTTTATGAATACCTTTTGGGGTGGAGAGTCTTCGTGGTATATTGCTAGAAAATCTAAAAACAGAGAATACATAGGGTAGAGCTCTGGTTTTGTGAACAAGAGTGTTTTTCCTCCTGTACCTTGAGCATATTTCTACTCTACTACTTAGCATATTCCATAGAAATTATTTTCTTGTCAGCATTTAGCACAGTTTCTGAAACATCCATGTACTTTAATTGAACTGCATGATTTTAGGAAAATTACCTTTTCTGTTTCTGCTTTCCCTCTTTTTCTTCTTCACTAAAGAATAAGTAATTACTTTCCTTTATAGTTGGCTTCTTTTGAGGAATAAACATTAAAATGTATGTGATGCACTATACATATGGATATTAATCATCCAAGGAAATTGTAAAAATAATGGTGGTAGTAGAATTGTAGCAATATTCATTATATTAGTAATTACTATCCAAAAAAATATAACTAGAATAGGGAAATTCGAAAAAGGGAGGTATGTCCTTTATGTAAATAGCATTTGCCAAAGCAATAATTGTTGTATTATGCTTCTGCACTGGGCCAAGTAAGAGGGATTAAATAACAGAAACTGAATGTACTGAAATGTAAGATCCTCATGTACATCTGACCTATATTTGCAGAAACTTCAATGATAATGTAATCCTGAAGATCAAAGGCACTCATATAAAAATAAATAACCGTACATATGGGCAAAGGTCACTAATACAACCTGTTGTCATAGTGTTATTCAATTATTCAGTCCAAATCCGTTTTATTTTGAGTTGAGATTTATCAATGTGCTTACTTATCATTTTGTATTTAACATTAGTAAAAAGATCAGGAAGAAAATGAAAGAGGACATTAATTGCTATGCTAAAGTTTGTGATATGATACCTATTGTGAAAATTCAAGGTTATACCTTTTTAGTTTAAGTATAACATTGAATATCAAGATTTTTATTCAGATGCTTTTGTTGAGAAAATTTATCATGCAACCAAAGCAAAGCCTGCTGAAAATTTTGAGTTGGTCATTCTAGATTTTTAAAGGTATATGTCACTAAATAATGTATTGAGCTGTTTTCTCATTTGTGGTGGCAAATTATTTTCTTAAAATAAACAAATAGTTGTTTTGGAATCCCATGGCAAACTCAGAGGTAAATGCTAGGAAATGGAATGTATGGTACACAATATTATAATATTTATTATAGTGAATATTTACACATACATAGTAGATTTTATTTCAGATATGCTTTTGAATCATTTTTTGTTGATATGTCAGTTAATGTTCTTCCCATCATCAGTTTTTTTACATATCACTTAATGAATTCTATTTAAAGTTTATATTGAGGTGTGAGCTTTATCTTGTATGATTCATTTAATTCTCCTTTGAATGTTTTCTACTTAGTACTGCTGTAACTGAAAGTGTATCAGTATACTTATTGTTAGTTAATAATAACATGGTAACTTGAAGTATTTTGGTATACCTGCTGTTAGTTAAATAATAGTTTTTCTTCTCTCTCTCTCTCTTTCTGAAGCTGCAAAACAACAAATGACCTACTGGACAATGAAAAGTTTTTTAAAAAAATCAAACAATGCAAAATTAAATATTTATAGACATAGTTGATCTACTAAGTCATTTCTTCTTATGTAAAATATTAATTAATACTTGACAAAAGTGTCTAGATATGCAAATGTTGCAGACTGGACAAAGATTAACAGTTTACTGCCTGGCTAGGCTGGAGTTCAAGTGTGTTTACAGTGAATAGCACCTAGCCTTCTCATGGGGTTTTGCTTTGTTTTAAGTTACTTTGGAGGAAAGAGAGAAGCAGCAGTGCTGGTCCAGACACAACAGATGTAAATTTTTTTAATGTGTTCTTTTTCATGAGTTTCACAAGTTTGAATGCTTCTGTTTAGAATCACAAAAGTCAGAAGCTGGGATCTCTATTTTTTACAAGATATCAGTAACTGTGGAAAGTGTATTGGTCAAGAGAAACTCTGTGAGGACTTAAAAATCCACAGAGAGAAGATTTGGAGCCAGAAGAAAAAAGATGGACAAAGCTGATAAAGAGGGCCAAATCTGTTCATCTCCACGTTAAGCAAAAATGTTCTGGCACCTGAAGTACAGAACACTACTGAACTAAATTCTAGAAATCAGTGCCCTCAATTTCCTTAACTCTGAAAAAGGAATGAAGGTAATAGTAGCACTTTGTTTAGAGTGCTGCTCTAAGCATTAAAATGGAAAACCCTAGGTAAAGTGTGCAAAAGAGTGACTCAATGTCCCCACTCATGTAATGCTAGGTATTATTTTAAAATATAATTATATTTATTCATGCTAGACCTGTAGAAATTCTGACTTACTGGAAGTATTTGCAGAGTCTTCTGTTTATACAAAGAAGTTAGTGGGAAAAAATCTATTATAAATTCCTGTGTGGACTGTAGTTATTTATTGATGAGGATTTAAAATAACTAGTAGAGAAGAGATAGCTCTGTGTTTGCATATTTTCTAATCAGTGCATATGAAGATTCTTTGTAGTGTCTAGAAAATATATCCTCATTTATTTTTCAAATGTGCTGTCCCTGCATAATTTCATCCGTACCTGTCTTGACCCAAGCTAAAAAAGTAGCAGTGCTGGGAGTGTTTGTGCTAAAACAATATGGATCTGCTGGCCGCCCAGTTGCCTAATGCTGTTTATTTAATTTGGGTTACGTAATTTTTCATGAGGCTGCATCACCTGCCAACTGACTCCCAAGAATTCTGTCAAAAAGTGTTACTGTGATTCTCTGACACTGAACACAAATGCAAATCTTACTTGGAGTACGCAGAAAATGCGAATGATAATTTGTTTTTGGTAATGTTGTACAATTTTGATTGGAATTATTGCTGTTTAGAAATCTGATATTCTTTGACTTCCAGCCTCTACAAACTGCCTCTATTTAGCCTTCTTCAGCAGCTCAGTGATCATTTGTTTCTACTTATTGTGGATTTCTATAATATTCTTCCATCACATTTGAGGTATCTCTTATTTACTTTAGTGAATATACCATTTTATCAAGGTCCTCATTAGAAATTTTAATGTTTTAATTGTAGTTTGTGTTCTATATATTTTCCTCTAATATACAGAGTCTGGCAGAAGTAATTCCTACTTGAGCGTGGTTGGTGGGGTACTAATATGGATGTAATAATTTATAGTTTTAATTAGAACATTTCACCTAAAGTGTCATATGGTGTGCTTGAGCATGGTATTGTTATGTTACAGAATCACATGCATAGGGTTTTGTAATAAAAGATTTTGCAATAAAAAGGGGCCTTATTTGTGCTGGACCCTGTATATTCTGCATGCATTAGTTATTTAGTAAATGTCCACAACAATCAAATTATGGCATATTCTCTTTTTACCTATATTTATTAACTACTGAGATAGATTACCATCATATTTTATCTGCATCATCAAGAAAGACCTTTTATAAAAGGATTAGCAGATGCCTCAGTACTTTTCCCTGGGTCCCTCAATATGTCTGCTATTTTTCCTAAAAATGTTCATGATTAGACTTTATATAACTATTTTAAAGGTTTTAATTTATGTTACAATTATACTTTCAGCTCTTCTTAGCTCTTAAGGCATTAGTAATAATAAATTTGATGATATCTTTTCTGAGTGCAAAGTTTGATAGGAAAAGTATGAAAAATATTAAGATCTCAGGATCCTGAGGAATGTAGAAAAATGTTATATGCATATAAAATCCAATAATTTAATCAAGACAATTATTAAACTTTGGCCTCACTTTCAAAGATTACTCTTTCAATACAAGTATTCAGAGAGTTTGCTTTGCCTTCTCTATATCACCTGTAGTCTTTAATCCTAAATATTTAATGAGAACCTGAATAAAGGAGAAAAATTATAAAGAATCCTGAAAATTTTATTATAAAAATTCTAAGATAGTTATATTTTCTAATGTTATAAAGAGGAAATAAATTTCACACCTTAAATGACATATAAATTGTAAATTCATTGTTGAAATAAGTTTCAAATAATTTCTCTTTTAGCATAAACTACCCTCTTTATTTAAAAAATTAGATATATTTTCCTACGTATTAGCTTACTGATTGAACTTCTAGATCACTTGGTACAGTCGATGATTTCCTTCTAATAATGAAATTTTATTCATATTTTGTCCTTCTAAAATATAACAAAATAACTTATTTTGATACATATGGCACAGAGAGATGAATCTATCTACTTCTTTCCTCTTTGTTATTGTAACAGTTACCTAAGAAAATATACTACGAAAACCAGGCATGTTTCCCAATAAATCTATAAATGTTATGTCTCTAGCATCCGGGTTATAGAAAATCAATGCCACCCTCTGAATCATATATAACTAGTCTTGGGATAATAATTATAAAATCTATTCTGGTCCACCATTATTCAGATAGATCTGTTGTCTTGTCCATCCAATTTCTGAAAGAAAACTAAAATATATCTATACCCCCAAAGTTTAAAACTTTATTATGGTCAAAAGGGACAGAACACAGTTGTCAAGACTAAGCATAGGGGAAAAAGGGGGAGTTACTGCTTAATGGGGTTGGGACTTTATGTGAGGATGATAATGATATTTTAGAACTAGATAAAGATAATGATTGCAAAACATTGTGAATTCACTAAGTGTCACTGAATTATATAATTTAAAATGGTTAATTCTATGTTTTGTGAATTTTACCTCAATAAAAATAAAACAAACTGTATTATGAAACTCCTTATCCAAAACCTTCAAGAGTTTTCTAACAAACAGCAATGATTAATATATGTGTAGGTTTGAGAGGATACATTATAAGAGTTATATTTCAATGTCTTCTTGTCCAAATCTGGCCTGAATCTTATATTTCCTTTTTCGCTTGCTAGTATTATCATCACTAGTCACCATTCCACTTTTCTCTAATAATCCACACCATGTCTTTGTTTTTGCAACCCATTACATTACCAACAATGTTCTATTGCTTCTCCATTTTATTAAATTTGCTTGGATGACATTGGTTAATAAGTCATGTAGGTTTCAAATGTGTATTTCTCTGATACATGATCTGTATATTGTTTTGTGTGCTCATCATCCAAAGTCAAATCATCTTCTGTCACTGTATATTTGGCCCCCTTTAACATTTACTATCCCCAATCCCTTCTAAATCTTTTTTTTAGTATATGTGCTGCCGAAGTGAGCACACCTTCTAAACCTTTTTATCTATCTCATTCAATGATATTTTTGATGTCCTCACCGCTGTATTCCACAGATTAGAAACAAATGTTTCACCTTTGATATTTCCTGTTCTGTGATATTCAAAATGATGGTTCTCAAATATGCCCATGTCCTAATTTTCAGAACCTGAAGATACATTAGTTCACATGGCCAAAGAGGCTGTAAAGATGTGGTTAAATTAAGGACCTTGAGCAGAGGAGATTGTCTTAGTTTTTTGGCTGGACCCAATCTAACTCACGTCTTAAAGTCCACTATTGTTTCTTAACTTCAATAAGAGATCTCAGGAGAGAAGACTCAGGTAAAACAGGCTCCTGAACGGGGAACACTCCTAGTTTTGAAGATGGAGGAAGGGGTTATAAGCCAAAGAATAAAATGTAGCCCTGTAAGTTAGAAAAGGCAAGGAACTAAATTTCACCCTAAAACATCTAGAAAAGAACACAACCCCGACCACACCCTTATTTTAGGTCAGTGACACTAGTGTTAGACTGTAATACCTAGAATGGGAAAACAACACTTTGGTATGTTTTAAGCAGTGAAGTTTCTGGTAACATACTGTATCAGCAATAGGGAGTGAAAACATTTTCTTTTCTCATATGACTTATGATAACTTTCTCCTTACCTTTCACATATATTTTTCCATTTATGTTTTTACTACCTTGTTCTATGGTTCATTATATTTTTGGATCATGGCAATAAATTTATAAATACTTCCCTTTGATTTCTAAAGTCACTCTAATTCATTTCCACACTGCGGTCAGAATTGCCATACTAAGAGAAAAATTTGAGCATAAATGACTAAGAAATCACTTTAGTAAATCTTGTTACCCTCATGATAAAGTCCAAGACGAGGCTCCTCGTGATCTAGTTCCTGATCTCTTTCCATTTATTTTCCTCTGATTTATGGTCCAAATATTACATGAAATTCCTGCAAAACAGCCTATTTTGTCTTGCCTTTGTGTATTAAAGAATTTTTTCCTCATTTGAACTGCAACTCTACATAGTTAGCATGCGTTTATTCTTTACCTATCAATATAAGTATTATCTTTTTAGGAAGTCTTTTCCGAACCTCAAATATAGGATTTATATTGCTACTTGCTCTTGCCCTCATTGTACCCATGATAATCTGTCATTGCACTTACCAGTTTATTGAACGTGTGGTTTAGTTTTGACTTGTCAGTACCCTTTACAAGACTATAACTTGCTTGATTGTTAGATCAGGTATAAGGTATTTCATAGTAACATGTAAATCAATGAATTACTGCAAGTATTCACTGTTTGTCAATGTGTACACATATATGTGCTTGTGTTTTCATCTGTATCGGTGTTTCAATGTTTACTTATTGTAATAGCTACCTTATTATAACTTTAAAGTGATGGCTGTGTGCTATAGTATAATTTTTTATAAAAATCTTATTCCTATTTTAAAAAGCAATGTTTACTGAATGACAGAATGTCCTCAGAGTACTGCCCGATGTAAGTCTGAATTACTCATTTATGCCTACTCTGTTACATCCAAAAGAATGGTCTAGTGCCTCCCATCTAAACTGTAGACGTACTGTCTGGGAGGCATTAACCAGCTTTTAGAAGTTTGCCTTGCAAATCCAAACCTATTAAATGACACAGAATGTCTCAGCATGTCATACAGTAATGCAATTATCACTGACATTAATTAGTACATTCTAAATTGTCCTTTTAATCATGTCATTAAAGAGGAAATTATGATTACTTTCTGCTCTTTATCATTTATCTCTTCTCACTCTATTTGAAGAAGCAGTGTCGGGGCCCAAAAGATGAGTTATAATAAAGTCATCAGTGAATATTTTAGTAAGTAATACTTTTCAAGTTCTCCAGAAAAGCCACATAAATATTGAAAATGTTGGTTATATTAGCTACTTTTTGGTCCAGGTGCTTCTTGATAATTTTATTATTTCAAAGGCCATTATAAAAATGTACTTAAAATATGTTTTACTGATATGGTATACATCAGTTGTACAATTATTTACTGTGGGAATATAAATAGAAATACAAATTTTGGATTTTAGCTTCTGAAGAGAGACAGGTACTCAGTGAGTTGTATATAGTATAATATTCAGATGCAGTAGACTAAAATCCAAGTGAACTAGTTCCAGTTTTAATTATTGATGCACTGATTATTTGTCCTGAGTATATTTTACCTTATATGGGATATAGTATATTAATTAATAGAGTGAGAATTCATATTTATTCTACTGCTCTACATCAGACAATTAAGAGAGCAAATTAAACAAAATACAATATTTTGAAACCCTAAAATTAAAACAACTGGGCATTACTACTAAAATGAAAAATATTGAGCTTTGACTAGAGTGAACGCTTATTAAAGTAAATGAGTAATATATATTTTTTGAGACTAAACATTATTCCAATTTAAATGTTTCCTCTAATAGTTACCAAATTAAAATATTTCAGCATTCAGTCAAGCTATCTTACGTGATAAATTTATTGTGTGGTTATCAATTATTGCTAACTTTTATCACATTTTAAAGCATTAAAACCAGATTGCACTGATTATGTCTTAGATGATGGGGATAGAGATTATGCACAGCCTTGTGTAATCTCTACAAAACTGTATGTGTTGCTTGTATTAGATAAAGAGTAACACCTTGAATCAAGGGCAGATAAGGGCAAGGGTCTTGTCCTCAGAGATTATAGTCAAGGAAAATATCAGCTCTTTCTTAAATTTAAAATAGCTGGTGAATTATTACATTTTAATTATTGATTTGTATGGCTTGCTATGAAATATAAGAGAGTAAAATTCAATTCAATATTCCATGTATGCAGTGGGCATCATGTACTTTCATATGTTCCAAGTTTACTAATTGTTAAGCGTCAGACAAATTAAATGATCAGAAAAAATAAGATTAGGTATCAAATAAATTAAGTAATCAGTTTGCATATACAAAAAAGATTCAAGTCTAGGCGAAAGCAATTAAATTGAGAGGTGATAGAATCTGTTGCATTCCTCAAAAGATATGGAACTGAATTGTAGTCTAATGAGAAAGCTCATTTACCTAAGAAACATGGTATATGTTTGAGTTCTCTTTCTCAAATATTACTTGTATGACTGGGTGATTGATAAAATTTTTTTGAGTCTGAAGTTCCTATGAAATGGGAAATTAATTCCTATACCACTGAGTTACAAACATTCATTCACTGCTGGTGGGAATGTACACAGGTACAGCCACTATGGAAAACAGTATGAGAGTATCTAAAAAATTAGGAGTAGAGTTACCGTATGACTCAGCAATTCCTCTCCTGGGTAAGTACCTGAAAAACTCAAAAACCTTTATTCACAAAAATATATGCACCTCTAGCTTCATTGTAGCACTATCCATGGTGGCCAAGACATGGAGACAACTGAAGTGCCCTTCGACAGAGGACTGGATAGAGAAGATGTGGTACATATTATACACAATGGAATACTACTCAGCTGTAAGAAAAGATGAAATGCTGCCATTTCATGGATGGATCTTAAGCATATTATACTAAGCAAAATAAGTTAGAAAAGTTAAGAACCACTTGATTTCAGTCATGTGGGATATAAAATTGAAAGCAACAAATGAACAAACAAGAAAAGCAAACAAAAACTCATAGATACAGACAATAGTATGGTAATTACCAGAAGGAAGGTGGATGGAGCTGGGTAGTAGAGGGTAAAGGGGTCAATTATATGGTGACAGAAGATCTGATTTTGGGTAGTGGGCATACAATGCAATATACAGATGATGTATCATAGAATTGTATGTTTGAAATCTACATAATCTTATTTGTTTTGTTCATTAGGTTCCACTTAGGTTAAATCACATGGTATTTGTCTTTCACCACTTGGTTTATTTCACTTAGCATAATGCTCTCCAGTTCCATCCACACCTGAACAACAATAAAAAAAGAATAAGACAAAATAAAATGAAACCATAAAAATTAAAAAAAGAACTCTATATATTTATTAATGAATGTCACCCCAATAAGTTCATTTAAATAAATAAAAGTATTATAAAATATCAAGTATAGGACAAAGTACACGATGTTATATTAGGAGAAAAACATCACAATTAAAGACTTGAATGGATTAAGCCATGCAAATGTTTCTGTCCCTTTCGGACAGAAGAGTCAGAAATTTCAAGGTCACAAAAGTGGGCTCATATTCTGTGTATTGAAAGAACAGCAAAAAACCAAGTGTGTTTTGGTTAAAGGAAGGGAGAAAATGTAGGAGATGAAATTATAGTTAGTCTGTCACCAGACTAAGTTAGATTTTCAAGGTCACTGTAAGAATTTGGTCTTTTATTTAAAGAGATGGGGGCTCTTCGGGAATCTAAAGAGAGAAATGATAGGATCTTCTAAAATCTGAAGTATCTTTTTTTCCTGCTGTGTAGATTGGAAGGAGTCACTCAGAAACTACTAACAGCTGTGAAAGGTCAAAGCAGGGCAGCACGTCAGGGGACTGTTGCAAAAGCTGCACGAGATGGTGAGAGTTTTGACCAAAACAGAAGTGGCCAGTAAGATTGCAATGGTCAGATTCTGAATAAATATTGTATTTAATTGCTATGAACAAAAAATACTGTATTTT
>PVJI01018707.1:0-32653 GCA_004026765.1 Micronycteris hirsuta | reverse complement strand
CTGGTTATAATTTGTTTCTCTGGTTGTATTTTGCTTGCTTACCTCACAAGCGTCTTGGCTGTGGCTGATCTGAGTTCCCCGGTAGCTGATCTGGCCTTGGTGCCTTCTCTCATGAGTCCTTATATAAAACTCCTTAACATTTCATATAGTAAAGGCTGTGTGATGATGTACTCCTTGAACTTGACCTTATCTGAGAAGCACTTTATCTGCCCTTCCATTCTAAATGACAGTTTTGCTGGATAGATTATTCTTGGTTGTAGGTCCTTGCTTTTCATGATTTGAAATATTTCTCTCCGACGACTTCCGCCAAGATGGCAGCGTAGGTGGACGCACTGCACCCCCAGTGCTTTCTGAAAGAGGAAACTTCATGGGTGGGCTCAGCTTAATTCCTTATCTGGTGTTTTTGCTGGTAGCTAGGCCTTACAGTGGACAATGGGTTTATTCAGAAGGTTGTCTTTGGAAATGGATAGATAGGCCTGCCATCAAAAGCTTAATGTCAGGTATTTACACTACATTGTCCTTAATTCCTTAGTTCCTTATATCATTGTAACTGCTCTCAGAAAAGTACCCAGTGTTGTGCTAATCAGCAAATATAATCACCTGTATTAGAACTCACTCTCCATGACTCTCAACCATTCTGAATAAAGTAAAAAATGCATAAGGTAGCCTTCGCAGACCACCATAATCTGGCCCCAAACCATTTCATCTGTGATGGCTCTCCAACATAAATGAGCTGTTCTAGGCACATTTCATTCTCACTCGTAGCCAAATATATCTTTCTTTTCTTTGTCTTCTAGGATATATAGGCACTATATATTCTACAATAGTTTTATAATTGTTATTTGTGAAACTGCAGCATTAAGATCCTAAGTACTTCTACATATAAGTATTAATTGATTTCATCAACTTTCTGATAATTTTAATGTGAGAAAATTTGAGGGAATTTAGAAGTGCTTTGATATGTGATTATTTCTTTTATCTCAGCAACCATCATCAAATACTTACATGGAACTTTTAATCGCATACAGAAGAGAATTTAGAATAATAATAAATAAATAAATAAATAAAATCCATCCTCCCAATAATAATCTACCCAAAGAAGTATATTCCCAACATTTATAAATATTTTTATTACTAAAAATATCATTTTTATATTTTATGTTGTTTTCCATGACCATTTATCCCCCTTATACCCTCTCCCACCACCACTGTTCCCCATATAACCATACTGTTTCCTGTTTCCATGAATTTTCTTTTTTTTTTAGCATGATTCCTCCATTCCCACAATGACCCACCCCACCCAGCCTTCTCTCCATCTATAAGTCTGTCTCTATTTTGTTTATTAGTTCAGTTTGTTCATTAGGTTCCACATGTGAGTGGAATCATATGGTATTTGTCTTTCTCTGAGTGGCTTATTTCACTTAGCATAATGTTCTCCAGGTCCATCCATGCTTTGCAAAGGATAAAATTTTCCTGTTGTTTGCGGCCAAGTAGTATTCCATTGTGTAAATGTACCATAGACAATAGACATATGAAAGATGTTCAACATCACTAATCATCAAAGAAATGCAAAGTAAAACCACAATGAGATATCACCACACAACCATCAGAATGGCTATCATCAATAAATCAACAAACCACTGTTGGCAATGATGTAGACAAAGGGGAACCCTCATGTACCTTTAGTGGGAATGCAGACTGGTGCAGCCACTGTGGGAAACATTATGGAGTTATCTCAAAAAATAAAAAATGGAACTGCCTTATGTCCCAGTGATTCAACTTCTGGGAATTTATCTGAAGAAACCTGAAACACTAATTCAAAAGAGTTTATGCACCACCATGCTCACTGCAGCATTATTTATCATAGTAAGATTTGGAAGCAGCCCAAGTGTTCATCAGTAGATGAGTGGGCAAACAACATTTTTTTAATGATAAACTTAGTATATGATAATTTAGAAACATAAAGTATCCTTTTTTTAAAATTTTTATTTGACAATACTTTCTCACTAAAGAAGAAAATTATTATAAACACTTTGATGTTAAAAAAAGTTACGTTTAAAAAGTATTTGGCATCATACTTTACTTCAAAGTGATTCCATTTTCTCTTTTGACCACTTAATTTTTTTCTTTATTTTGATGTTATCACAGCATTTTGATATCTTAGAAGACCACTAACTTGCCAAACAAATTCATAACCAATTGCCAAATGCTGAATGGAAAAAAATCCGAGTGTCTGACAGATGGGTATATAAAATGGACTCCCCTGGCCTGCTTCACCTAATGACATTTGAAAAATAGACTAATTGGTCTGTACATGAGATCATCAGTAAAATCGTGTGGCATGGAAATTTTGCAGAGCAAGCTTTATGTAATCATCTTGTCACATTGGGGATTATATGTAAATCATTGTTAATAAAATTTGATCTACAAATCTTCATTACTGATTTTCTCATTTGATATTATTTAATCACCATTTGTTATCATCATCATGGTTTTTCTCTGGTTAAAAATCCAATCTATAAGCAAATATATGTATTAAAAATGCGGTCCTTTAACAAATGACTATTATCATTGTTTGGACTCTTTAAAAATTGAATCCAAAGAAAATGCAGTGTCAAGAACAAAGTTTTTGTATAATAAAGAATAATGATTATGTTTATCATTATTTTTTAAATTATACTTGTTCAAATAGCATTTTGGGAAAGACTTTTCTTCTTAGTTGATTCTGTCTTTACTTTCACAAGTTCATTCAATATTTCCAACCTGTCATTGCTTATGGATTTCAAGCACAAGTACTGAAAGAATATTTGGTTGTACAATTTACTTTAGGATGGTACTAAAAACAATAATTATAATGAAAAGAAACCAACAGCCTAAAATATTATCCATGGGTAGTTATTTACTCTGTGTTACTCTGTGCATTGTAAGGCTAGTTCATCTGATTTTTCAATCATTTTATTCTAGTTATATTTTATTCCAGTTATATATTCTATAGTTTTTATTCATATGTATAAATGATGAAATGCATATTATTAGTATATCCATTATCTTTAAGAGATGTCTAGTTACTCTGTTTTAAGCTAGTAATATATTCTTGAAAACTGTAGTAATTGTGTTAAAGGTCTGTTTTATTTCCATTATATCCTCTTATCTTTTAGTACTTCATGATATTTTTATGTTGTTCTTCATTTGGATTATTCAATTACAAAAGTAATGCTTTTGAGCCTTATGTTACTAAATAAAACTCCATTTGAAGCAAAATGAAAGCGTCATTTATTGGAGACAATGGCACAAGAGGTCACTTTTGATTTTTCTGTGCTTTCGGTGGTTTCTGACCCAGGGCAAACCACAGGAAGATTCAGCTTGCTGTGTAAAGAAAAGAAACTACTGTCCCCCTTCCCAGCCTGATTTAGAACAACGCTGAGTGCAGTGACGCCAAGTGGTAAAGACGGGCGATCATCCATCTTAGGAATGGGTCACCAGACCTTTCACTTTACGCATCTCCTTTATTGTTACTCAAGAAGGAGCATATCTTTTGGGATGCTGAAAAATGGAAATGTCCTGTATACTTTTGTCCCATGACTACCTTCTTAGCCTCTCTGGAAGCTGCACTGATTCTCCCATGGGTCTAACAAACAGCGTCAAGTCCTGAAGCAATAATTTTCTAAAGCACTAGCAAAATACCTCACATAATTTTGTGAAGATTTGCATGCACTCCCAATATAATCAAATTTGTGAGATAAAGTGGTTCATCTTGGGAGAGATCTTCTTCCCCTATAAACATTAAATTTTGATTTCTGTCAGTCAGTCCAATGTTTCTTTTAACCAAGTATTTAATATGTCTTACTAGATGTTCAGATATATGGAGTCATTAAATGGAGTTATAATCCACAAAGAATTATATAAACTTAAAATATGACTTAAAATATAGTTCTGTATTTGACTTAAAATATAGTTCTGTTTAATAAAAAACTAGAAAAACAATTAAAAGAAGTCACAGTCAAAAATATCAGTAACTAGGATAATTTTCAATAGAAATCTCTACATCATATATAAAAATTACAAATATAGTTGCTATCTATGTAAGTAAAATATATAATCAAAATGAAAAAAAACTTTATTGAGATTTTTAAGTAAGAATAAAACATGATTCTGAATAAAAAAAGAGGATACAAAGATATTTAAAAAGGCCACCATCACTTAAAATCTTAGTTGGTAAAATGAGATTTAAATACATAAAGCCATTAAATGACAGTGTAAATAAATTCTGAGCTATCATAGACATGATAAGACCTGAGTTAGGCTCATACATAAATGAAATCAATATAAATAATAAGAAAGAGAAGAGCATTCTAAACATTTAGAATAGCCAAGTGTGCTCAGCATACTATGAGAACACTGCAAGGGAGAGAACTTGCCTCACTGGTCTTAGTGCAGGGAGAACAGGCAGAAGCTGATGACAAAGACCTGAGTTCTGGTTACACATCTTGTAAAGACTGCGTTGCCTCAGAGTAATGGGATTTTCTGATGTTAATATTAAATTATTCATTCTAAAGATTTTGTTTTGTATCAGAAATTTTATCACACTACACTTCAGTTCAAAAGTCTCCTTTGGTTTTCTATCACTTCTTTGTTCAAGCTCCTTAAAATATAATTTCTTTCTTATGAATCAGATGACATAGCGTTCTCTCAAATGGAAACATACCAAACTGAGTGTTTCCTTAATGCCACGCAAATCTGTTTTCTCTTCTTGCCTTTCCCACAAAGAGAATTGCATCACCACTCCCCGTGTCACCCGAGCCAGAAATTAGAAAGTCTGCTCATTTAGGCTTCTATTTTTGCTTATTCACATTTCAGTCATTTTCAGGTATTCCTCACTCTACTTGTGAAATATTTTCCAGATTATCTCCATTTTTCTGCTTCTGTGTTTGTTTAAACTAAATGTCATTACCTTTTTCTGACCCTCATCAGTCATTATCAGGATTCAGTTTTAAAACTATTCTATTGCTACTTTATGTTTTTTTAAGTAAAACAAATTGTCAGCATAGTTTATAGATTGTTCTAGATCCCTCCCCAGCCGTCTTTTCCAATCTTTTCTCCCATGGCTCTCGTCCTCCATAATTACATTGTACCAGCTACTCAGAATCAATTACATTCCCCATAATGAGAATGCTCTTACAGATACTGTGCATTTGCAGACTCTACTGTTACATCGTATAACCTGATTCTTCCCTTTGCCTTCCACCCAACTCTGATCCTTCAAAACTCTCTTCAAACATTTATGCTCTCAGAGCTTTTTGTGCAGCTGATTGGGTTTCTCTACTTAGTTTATTAGATTATATGCTAATCCTTATCATGGCACTTTCAACTTTGTTCTAAACTAAAATGATCAATTTAGTTATTTGTTTTACCTTATCTTCTTCCTCTGCGGGAGACATGATGTCTGCTTGGGGTATAGTATATGTTCTATATCTGTTTTCTGAATAAGAAAGTCTTATTCGGCCCGGCTGGTGTAGCTCAGTGGATTGAGCGCCGGCTGGGAACCAGAGGGTCCCAGTTCGATTCCCGGTCGGGGCACATGCCTGGGTTGCGGGCCAGGTCCCTGTGAGGGCCATGTGAGAGGCAACCATACATTGCTGTTTCTCTCCCTCTCTTTCTCCCTCCCTTCCCTTCTCTCTAAAAATAATAAAAATAAAAATAAAAAAAAATAAAAAAAAAAGAAAGTCTTATTTGGTTTCCCTGATATTTCCATTAAAAAGAAAAAAAGGTGGAGATGATCAATGGATGTTCAACCAGCTTGAGGGGAAACAAAACAATAAAAAAAAAAACAACCAAACAAACAAACAAAAAACAACTCTGATTAAAAGGACCTGACTCTATGCTACTGGTAAGCCACTCTACTGAGGACCAGAGGAAGTCTCTGAAAATTTGAATCTTGATATGCTGATCCAATGAAAGGATGACTAAAAGGAACTTTTTTTTGAATCACAGAAGTTCAAGCAAAAGTTTACTTACTGCTTATGTTTGGAAAAATAATTTATGTTTTGAAGAAGACTAAAATGATTTGAACTTTAAGTTTTTTTCCAATTTTGCATCTCAATCAAATTCAAGAAATCTTTTTGCACTATATCATGTTTCAGGCACCATGTCACCTATGCCCAACACACCTGTGAAGCTGTCAGATTCCATATTCAGTATTTAATTGCAAGGTTAGAAACAGGCAGAAAGTTTAAGAGGAAGAATTTCAAGGAACAGATATGAAGATAGTGATTTCCAAACATCAAACTCAAAGAAATGCAGAAACCATTCTTTTCATGGGGAATACCAGGATTTTTTATATCACACAGCCCAAAGCATATTTAGTTAGATTTTAAAAACCACTTGAGAGAGATTTGTGTGCACACTCTATGAAATGGAAGCTGAAGAGTGAGAGAATAGTGTTGGAACAGGCAGAGAACCATGCTTATTCTGTGGAAGAGGCTTTGAACACAAGGAATCTGTCAGACAAAACCTAACCATGCTCACAATGAAGAAAATATACTTTGCAATTTAAAGGAGTTATCCTTTACATTTTTATCATTTGCATGAATACCTCTACTTTGTTAGTCAGATTGAAGCCTGGGTTGAAAGGAAGCCATCTCTCCTCCCTATTCAAGCAGAACAATTATTTTCAGGATATTTTTCTTTTCCTTATTATTTGAAATATTATAGTTTTCTCCTAAAACTGCATTGCATGCCTCTTCAGATTATTTTAAACCTCCTGTGTACATGTGTATATATACTACATTTATAATTTATACACATATTATGTATAACATATAGTTATAAGTTGTATCTATAAACCTGGAGAGTATCGATTTCATAATCATAGAACTAGTAGCTATTGTTCTCTAATGTGGTCAAAGTGAAGTAATTGATAGTTTCTCAGTATTGATTGACACTTCTTTGTGAGACTAATATGCATAAGTAGTCTGAGGCAATCGTTAATTGATTTATCCATTTCTGAATTGAATAGTTGCCCCTTGAAATATTTATAAGAAAAACATGATTTAATTGAAAATGCAGACAACTGTAATTGAACAGCAATAAAGTAATTTAAAAATTTAAAAAAAACATGACTTAAACGTAGGAAATTAAAGATGGCAAAGACATGACATAGTGCATATAGAGAGGTAGGTATTCCATTTTCATACTGATTTGCCAGCACCCTAAACTGATTTCTCCTCATGCATGAGACTAGCTAGCAAAGACGGCTTTAAACACTACCTCCACTCAAAGGTCCAAGGAATTTTTCTCTAAAAGATAGTTTCAAAAAGTTACATGAACAAATTAAATATATGAGCATAAGACAAAATGGCTGCTGTATGTTTGTCCTTTTATTATTTATATAAACAAACAGGATATATGACTTGAGTACCCAGAGTTCCCAGTCTGTACTAGGCAGTAAAGAAATGCATAGAAATGCAGAATGACTTTCCCCAAAATGGTAAATTCTTTAGCAAATAGAAAAATATAGAATGACATTCTACATTTTTAGTATTAAGTTAAAAAGTCCATTTATTAATTTTAATTACAGTGCTCATAATAGAGCTTTCAGTCTTTCTTATTCCTTTATTAAGATTGACTTGACTAACTCAGCAGTCACATAGGTCTTAGGTTACTTCAATTTATTAATTAATGCAGTTTAAGCTGTAAAAATAAAAGAAAAGTAATGCCTGCCAATAAATGTCTTTTCATTCCACATGGCGCCTTTAATCCCTTTATTCTTTAGTTGTGTTTTCTTCTACATGTTGACAGACATGTAAAATTTAATAATCTACAAAATATTTCCCCAGTTATTACTACAGTGGCCAAATTTTCTTGGAGTTTGAAGCCGACCTATTAGTCACAGCATCCTTCCAAATGACTTCAAGGTTTGAGTCTCATTTAACAGGCATAAAAGTTACATAAGAAACTAAATTGCACCCGCACGCAACTAAATGCATAATTAGCCATTGAAACTTCATGCCAAGAGTACAAATTAGCCACTCAATTGCACCTGCAACCGGTTACCTGAGGCTCAATGAGACACACATAGTTTTGCTCTGACAATATATATCTGTCAGAAAAGAACTGACTGGCATTTTTAGACCAGGAAAAAGCATTTGACCTTTTAGCACTGCCCTAAAGAACAAGCTTTGGATTTTTTTTTTTTTAATATTAAGATATTGTCTGCTCTCAAGCAACATTCTCCAAACATTTTCAAAGTGTAATATATTATCTCTATGTTTTCCTTTCTCATATTACTTATTGAGTTTGGTGGGCCACACAAAGTTGTAATAATCTGTGACTCTGTACTTTTGAGAATTTTGTATCTAAGTTTCTGTGTTCTACAGAATTATGCATGTTATCTTTGAACACAAATATGTAATTGCCAATGCTTGCTCTGTTAACACTGGGTTTTTTAAACAATATGTTTTCATGGAAATTTTATATATTTTTGAGAACAATTTTTATTTCATGGAAAGAGATAAAAAAAGTCAGTGTTCATGAAACATGTTCTTATTTTTTTATTGTCATTCAATTATAATTGTCTCACTTTTTCCCCCATTACTCTCCCCTGCCCTCCCCACCTCCCCACCTCCCACATTCAACCCCCCCATTGTCCTCTCCATGGTCTTTTATACATGTTCCTTGGCTTGACTCTTCCCCTTCTTTCCCCCATTATTGCCCAAACATGTTCTTATTCTTACTAGATTTTAATGTGCTCTTACTAACTCCATATGTAAAACACACTTGTCTTGCTTTAGGAATAACACTACTGTCTTTTAAAGCCTTGAAAAAAAAATGAGTTCGAAAAAAGTCATAGATGGGACAGAGAACTTCCATGTATCCTTCACGCACTTTCACTTGTTAAATCTTGCATTATTATGGTACATTTTTCACAACTAATGGCCCGTTCTTGAAACATTATTATCTAAGGTCCATGCATTGTTTATATTTATCCAGGTTTCTCCCCAATGTTCCCTTCTTATTCTAGGATTTCATACAGGTTACGCACTACATGGAATTATCATGTCTTCTCAGGGTCCTCTAGGCTATGAGAACTGTGCTTGTTTATGACTGGCAAATTTGAGGAGCATTAGCCAGATATTTTGTAGAATGTATCTTAATGGGTATTTGTCTGATTATTTTTTCATGATTGCGTTAAGGTTATAGGTTACTGGGAGTAAGATCAATAGGTACAGTGACATTCTCATCACATCATACCAAAGGTACTTTCTATCAACATAGTTTCCTAGTGCTGTTGACTTTAATCAAGTGGCTGAGCTAGTTTTAGTCAGGTTATTTCCCTGAGTCGTAAATCTATTGGACTCTTGGGTCAGGTTGCAGTCCATACATAAAGAGAGGAGAGTTATGCTCCATCTTTGGCAGAAGAAGTGTACACCAAAATTATTGGGGATTTTGCTCAGGATATTTATGTATTCCTACCCATTTGTTTATTTAGTAAATGGGCTCACAGACATTTACTTTACACCTTGGGTTAAAATGCAATGTTACATTATTTATTTTATTCTTCAAAATCTTCATTTTGGTCATTTGGAGTCTTTATAGTTCACTTTCATGTACCTTCAACACATCGTGTGTATGTGTTGGTGTGTTTGAGCATTCTTTCACTTCTGAAATTATAAGATGCTCCAGGCCCATCTTACACATTACCCATCTGAGCCCAAGAATCAAGAATTGTCTTCTACTACAGAATGTTATTAGAAACCCAAATCTGAGTGGAGTAATTTTTCTTTGATTTTGCAAATTATGCTTTTACAAAGTTAATGGATTTTATTGAGGCCATGGGTTATTTATAGGAGTCTGTTTTCCAAGCTTTTTTTTTTCTTTTTGTGGGCAACCCCAAAATAAGGAAGTTATCCTTTTCAACAGAAGAGCAGACTTCAAGCCATCAGAATGGAATGGAGCAAGGCTTGATGAATCCCTTATGTTACCCAAGGTTTTACAATGCACTAAAAATTTAACAATGAAATAAATCTAGCATAGGTATAGATAGCTTCAGACATACACAACTTTCTTTGTTTCCCATTCTTTTATTCTTGCTTTACCTTGAAATGCTGTACAGTTTAAAAGAAACAGGAAAATTGATAGATGGACAATTAAAGAAACCCAAACAATATCTTATGTAACTCAATTACGCTCATTGAATAGTAAATTTAATGCAATGTTAAAAAGTTTTTTTGGCTCAGGTGGTATAAATCTGTTTCTACCAATTCCAATTTACAACTAATTCAAATCTCTACCTCAGAAGATATTTTCTGATTAAATTTTTCCTTTTTAAGCATGTTTTATTGATTATACTATTAGAGTTGTCCTGCTTTTCCCCCTTTATCCCCCTCTACCTTGCGCCACCCTGCCCTCCAGCATCACCCCCCACCTTAGTTCATGTCCACGGGTCAAAGCCAAGTTCTTTGGCTTCTCCATTTCCTATAATTATCTTAACCTCCTCCTGTCTATTTTGTACCTACCAGTTTTGCTTCTTATTCCCTGTAAATTTTTCCCTCACTCTCCCTCTCCCCTCCACCCCTCTGATAATCCTCCATGTGATCTTCATTTCTGTGATCCTGTTCCTGTTCCTGTTCTGGTTGCTGGCTTAGTTTTCCTTTTATTTGTTTGTTTTTTTTTAGGTTCAGTTGTTGATAGTTGTGAGATTGTTCTCATTTTACTGCTCATCATTTTGATCTTCTTTTTCTTAGATAAGCCCCTTTAACATTTCATATAATAAGGACTTGGTGATGATGAACTCCTTCAACTTGACTTTATCTGGAAAGCACTTTATCTGCCCTTCCATTCTAAATGATAGCTTTGCTGGATAGAGCAATCTTGGATGTAGGTCCTTGCCTTTCATGAGTTTGAATACTTTTTTCCAGCCCCTTCTTCCCTGTAAGGTTTCTTTGTAGAAATCAGCTGATAGTCTTACGGGAATTTTTTTGTAGGTAACTGTCTCCTTTTCTCTTGCTGCTTTTAAGATTCTCTCCTCTTTAATCTTGGATAATGTAATTATGATGTACCTTGATGTATTCCTTCTTTGATCCAACTTCTTTGGTACTCTCTGAGTGTCCTGGGCTTGCATGTCTATTTCCTTCACTGGATTGGGGAAGTTTTCCTTCATTATTTGTTCAAATAAATTTTTTTTTTCAAATAAGTTTTCCATTTCTTGTTCTTCATCTTCTCCTTCTGGCACCCCTGTGATTCAGATGTTGGAACATTTAAAATTATCCCAGAGGTTCCTCAGTCTCTCCCCATTTTTTTGAATTCTTGCTTTTTCATTCTGTTCAATTTGAATGTTTATTCCTTTTGTTCCAAATTGTTGATTCGAATCCCAGTTGCCTCCCCTTCACTGTTGGTTCCCTGTATATTTTTCTTTATTTCCCTTTGTATAGCCTTAATTCCTTCCTTTATTTTGTGATCATATTCAGTCATTTATCTGAGCAGCCTGATTACAAGTGTTTTGAACTCTGCATCTGATGGGTTGTCTATCTCCTCATTGCTTAGATCTTTTCTGTAGTTTTGATCTGTTCTTTCATTGGAGCCACATTTCTTTGGCTTGGTGCACCTGTCACTTTGTAAGGAACGGAGCCTTAGGCATTCACAAGGGTGGGGTTGTGGTGCTGTATGTGGGGGGGGGGCAGGGTCAGAGAGGGAACAATGACACTTGCTAGCTTACTCAGCTCTCACCCCACTTTCCATCACTTCCCTCGCTTCCCACAAGCGGATTGTACCCTTTCAATTGCTGATTTCTAGTTGGGTGGGCTTGTGTGCATTCTAGGATCCCACGGGACTCTTCCACAGACTCTCCTGTGAGACTGGGAGTTTCTCCTGTTGCCACAACTCTCACATTTTTTTACAGACAGAGGTTTTAAGGCTTTAGTTTCCCACACTGGAACTCAGGGTTGCACTGTCTGTCTTGCACCCTAGTTGTTCCTCCCGGCTTATCTGCATGTGCATATAGGGTATTCCAGTCTGCCAGCCACTAACTTGCCCACCCCGGATCACCAGATGCAGCCTTGTTGCACACCCTCTTCATCCCAGCTGCCCATCTCTGCCCCTCCTACCAGTCTGGATGAATGTTTCTTCTTTAACTCCTTGGTTGTCAAACTGCCATACAGTCTGATTTTCTGGCCGTTCTGCTTGTGTTTTTGTTTTTAATTTTGTTGTTATCCTTCTTCTAGTTGTGCATGGAAGCAAAATGTATCTAAATATGCCTCAATCTTGGCCAGAACTCTGATTAAATTTTTCTGTATTATTTGTGACAGAGCATCATAGAATAAGAATTAGATGTGATATTTACTAATATTATTAATGTGCTATGACACAGTTTTTACATAAGAGGATGGTAAAGATGTCATGCCTCTGTTATGACAAGTCCAAATTTAATACTTAATAGAATTTAATTATATCCCAGGATGGATATGACATAAGAGTATGAGATCATGCTAAACTTCAGATATCAGGGGTCAAATATTAATGATAATTATATATACAAGACATAGTGTTAGTTGGTGGCTCCTTTGTATTCACTGCTTATTTTGACATATTCAGCTCAGTTCTACTGTGGAAGTACAAAATAAATTTTTCCTTTTTATTAACAATAAAACATAATGAAAATACCATATATATTTTATCATATTTTCATCACATTTTTGTATTACAATGTGTATTTCTATTAAGCACCTTGGTGTCATCTACATACTTTCTATATATTAAACACAGAATTGGAAAATTTGGAACGATGTGGCCTTGGGAACATTTCTGAGTTTTAATTCACAAAATAGGAGCTTACAACCTCAAGAGCACTCTAAACAATTTCTCATTCCCTTTGTTTTCAGAAGTATACAATATCGGGCAGGATGTAAACCATATAATAAATTGTGCCATCATTTGCTATAAGTGATAGTAAATTGCTTAACAATTTTTCTAATTTCGTTTTTTTTTTTAATTTCATATGGCTCAGAGTCTATTGAAGTCCCCTTTGAAAAGAAATCTAGATTTCAACCACTTGCCACTTCCTCTAAGTGCCCATAATGTTTTCCTGAGATCTTATAAAGGCAGGAAACTTACCAACTATATTATTTCCTTCAGTAAGAGGCTTGCATATCTTCATCAGGGATATTATGGCTCAATCCTTTCATAATGGACAGGATAAGATTAGGAGTGCCGTCTTCCATGTGCCTCTTCACAGTGGGGCTCTCCTGTTAGTACCCGGCGTGTTTGCAGGAAAGCTGCTGCTATAGCGGCTCAAGGTGCACAGGAATTTGCTGTTTTACCAAAAGATGGCTAATTGGGTTAAACACCCTATAAAAGGAAAACAAAGAATTCATGTATGCTTTGATAAATTTCAGCATTTTTAATCTCTTTCATGTACATTTTCACATTTAAACATATATACTTCCTTTTCTATTTTTAAAGAACTTTAAGATTTTTAAAGCCTTACAGTTTAATGTAGGATAAAAAATATCCTATGTATTGCTACTTAGACATGTGTAAATTAGTAGAGACTAGAATAAAGATCTCTCCTAAATACTTTGAAAATCTGGGGAATATCATGCCTACAAGTTGAAAGCTGTGTCTAGCATACATTAGGAAGCAAACATTCTTTTTGGGGCTTTGCCTCTTTCTATTTCTCTCATCTTATTCTTTCATGAATCTCAGATGATCTTTCACTGTAAATAAACTAAGCTTATGTTTATTAATGTGGAAAGTTTTTTTGTGATTTACTTCTTATACATCTCTAGAATTTTTTGGTAAGTTTTCTGAGTTTGCCATTTCCAACTACTATATCTAAATATATTTCATTCAGTCATATTTAAAGCCATTTAATATTATATTTCTAGCACTCATACTCCTATCTTACACTCTCCCAAGAGAAGAGTATAAAAGAAGAGACTACCTACAGGTTTAGAACTACTAAAATAGGATTATAGAGTGAAAACATCGCTGTTGCTTTATCTAGGCAGCAGAGAGCAGTACAAAGCTAGCCCTATGCAAACAAATTTTATCACCTTAGAGTCCATTAATACAGCCAGGGCACAAATTCAGAGAATGACTATGATTCACATTTCTCCTCCGCCGAGTAACTCTCTTTCCATTGTCTTATTTCTCACTTTAAAAAGCAAGTGGCTCAGGAGGAAATTCAAGCATGGAACCTTCCTCTTTCTCTCAGAAAATTGCTACCAACATGGAATAGCATGTAATTCAGGCAACTCATCAACAGAACCTGTTTTCATATTAACACAATCTTAGAGAAAAGGTTTTTTTTTTTTGTTTTTTGTTTTCCCAACACTATTCAAAGATGCTAATTTCAATACTTAGGTCAGTCTAATTTTTATCTAATCAGTTGGAATGTAACCAAACTAAACCAACTGGCAGACCATATTTGACAGTAGTACATTCTCTGGGATTTCCTTTAAAATCATCCCTGACTAGTACGGCTCAGTGGATGGACTGCCAGCCTGCGAACCAAAGGGTTGCTGATTCAATTCCTAGTCAGGGTACATGTCTGGGTTGCAGGCCAGGTCCCCAGTAGGGGATGTGCAAGAGGCAACCACATATTGATGTTTCTCTCTCTCTCTTCCTTTTCTCTAAAAACTAACTAAATAAAAAATGTAAAAATACTCATTTTTAAAAAAAAGTTAAAAAAATCATTAATGTTCTAAATTCTGGTGTTATTTTACTGCAGCTTTTAGTCTTAGAATATCTCTTCAATAAAGTGTGGCCTTATGAAAGTTAAAAAACTAAAAATCCTGAATAGCTACTTTACCAAGAGTTTAATTTCTTCTTTGAAGCACTAAATGCTGCTTTTCAGGGTTAGAAAAGATGAGACACTTCAGAATTCATTTAAATTCTTTATTCTCCACCACTTATAATACACAAGATGAATAGATAGTGTCATTTGATAGAATTAAAGTTAATGTGTTTGATTTAAAAGTGGTATCTATAGCTCTGAAACTCCACGTGGATACAGTTGGAGTTTCAGTGATGTCACTGCTTTGAGTTATTCTTTTCATCTTTCTTCACTTTTTAAAATCTCATTTTCTGATTTAGTCTGAATTCTTCTATAGCAAATATTTAAAAACATCATTATACAGTGAAATACTACATCTGGCAATCTGACTGTAAACAGACACAAGTAAAAACTAAAAAGGCACTCTGGCTGGTGTAGCTCAGTGGATAGAGTACAGGCCTGTGAACCAAAGGGTCTCTGGTTCAATTCCCAGCCAGGGCACATGCCTGGGCTGGGGGCCAGGTCCCCAGTAGGGAACATGCAAGAGGCAACCACAATTGATATTTCCCTCTCCCTTTCTCCCTCCCTTACCCTCTCTAAAAATAAATAAATAAAATATATATATATATTTTACATTAAAAGGCATGCAGAAAAAAGAAATTTGTGTTTTCAAAGTTCTTAAAACAATTGTTTTATTAGCTCATGTCTTTTTAGAACCTGAACTATTATCATCTTAGGTTATATAGGAAATCAAAAAGTTGAGAGCAAAAGGAGCAAATATGCTTTGATAAAGGAGAGCTGGGAATTTAACAGACCTCCAGTCCTCTTCCTGGAATTTCACTGTTCACTTATATTTCAAATTCTTGTAGAAAGCTCAACTAAATGCATTTTTTTCTTTCTGGCAACATGGTATAGTAGCAACAGCATGGATTTTGGAGACAGAATTTATTCCTGAATCTATCATTCACAATTTTTAAAAACTATAGATAGATACTGTTCTCTCGGTCTTAATTTTATCTCAATGAAATTGGAAAATTAATACTTTACAAAAATGATAACATTAGTGTGGTATGCGGCCCACAGCAAATGCTCAAAATGTTAGCTCTATTACTCTCATCTCTTAAATTTGTACATTAATGAGCTCAAGCCTAAGTAGCTTTTCTGAAGGATATCTGGTCTAACAGAAATTGACTTCATATTTGGTACTTCTATGGTATTTCACTTATATACTCCAAATCTTTGACATTCCCTGCCTTATTCGTCCATGTAGTATTTACATTATTTTCCCTTATACCCATGAGCCAAAGTCAGAACCCATTAAAAAGAATCATTCATAGCCCTTACGGTCTGTGTGCATTTAAGCATCGGCTTTACGTCGTCAGTGTTCAACCCAACATGAGATGTGAGTGGAGTTACCTCTGCGGCTGTTTGCCCGTGTAAGATCAGTAAGGTCTTATTCTGACTCATCGTGTACTCTCTCTTGTACGTCTGAGGCCAGTGTTTAATCACAAATCATGCAGTTAGGAGAATTTCAGTCAACTCAAATACAAACCAAAAACTGAAGATTTCACTAAGTATTTTGGTATTAAATGTCAATAAAATCTTCAAAATTCTTTCTGTGACAGGTTTTGGAGTGGCACATAAATCATGTATTAAATGATATTAATGACCTCAATACAAAAAATTATTTAATAAGGAGAATTTGAGTCAATTGTAATCAAAACAAATTAACTTCATACAACAAACAATAAAGTTGAGCATAAAACAAACAGAATTTCATTAAAGAAATTAAATTGCAAGATTATGCTCAACTCTTATTATACGTATTATACACATTCACACATATATACACACACACGTATGTGTTCTATTTCTTGATGGCTTATGCATGTATTCTGCTATAAAAATTTATGTCTGTGCATTTGGAATAATGCTTTGCTTTATGTGGGCTCTTATCAAACAAGTGGCAATAAAAACTTTATAGCACTCTATGCTGACATATTTTATTTATCTCTCTTGATTTCATTCCATTTTCCTGATAAATCATATAAATCAACATAAAAAACATTGAGGTCATTGATAAGAACTCAGAATTTCAATTCAAAGTATGTAACTTGAAAAAAATCATGAAAATTAATACATGAAGTAATATATAAAATTATCCTCCTATGGATGATTACCTATAACTTGATACCTTACACAGAAAATTTTCCTTACATGTAGGATTTTTAAAATAATATTTCAATATATGTACATATTCTTCTTCATAGATTGACAAAAGTAGCTGTAATTGAAGTGTGGCCATTATGGTAGCAAAAGGATTTTGGATTTAGACAGGATGTGATCCACCCTCATATCTTTATTCTCTCCATATTTTATTAATTACACTATTTTTGTAATGAACCAAAGGAATTAAATAATGAGGCAAATTCATTTTTATGAGTCACTTGAACTCGGTCTTGCTTTACAGTTTACTTCCCTTCATCACCACTTAAAATTATCCACTTCTCCAGGTTGGTCATTTTTCTTTAATTCTTAGAAAATTCTATACCCACATCTCCTACTCCTCTCCCTCCACTGGCACCATGCTACATAAGGTTCTATCATTTCTTTGCTGGATGTCTAATACAGCACCTATATGTCATCTTAAAATATTTAAGCAGAAAAATAATGTAACTTTTATGTGGCAATGCTGCCCCTCAGGCATTGACAGTTCCCCAGTCAGGAATTCACTCTCCGTTGGTGGTGGTGTGATATTAGTCCAAACAGCCCACTGCAAGTGCTGTTAGCTATGTCTAGAAACTAAGAAGTGCTTTTATTAATCACCATGATGAACATACAAATTAGTGCAAGGGATGTGAACAGTAGGATCTTATTGGTAAATTTTAAGTGCTTATGATATATGGATTATAAACATGATTTAGAAAAAAAATCCTTTTTTATGAACAGAATATGTGCATTTAGTGAGGCCTACATCCTGAACCCTTGACAATGTTGGCTGATTCCTGATACCCAAGTAGAACTGGAACATATGAGTACATGTTTAGAGAGAACTTAACACTGCCCTTTGAATAAGAGTTCTGTCTCTAGGATTTTGTGGCATTCTATACCTGTGGGGTGGAGAACCAAAAAAGGTGACATGCTAGGACCTCCCTGAGTTTCCAGAACAGGTTGTTTTGATTATGTTTATTCACCAAAGGTTGTTTAATAGAAAATTGACAGAATTCCACTGTAACAATCTACCAAATTATGTTGGACTTACTAATCTTATCCAACTACAAAGTTTTCTCACTACTAAAAGAACCCAAATGCTTTGAATGACGGACGTGACATAAATTCTTAACCACATCTCTCTGATCATCATTCACCGTACATCTGCTATGCTTCCTTTCAACAGTATTCTATATACAAGCTTTTGAAATTTTTTATTATACTCTTTTGCTTAAATTATGCCATAACATCCTCAGTGATCTTGGAATGTGATTCAAAGTTCTTTCATGACTGATCATATCCTCACCTTCTCTTCACCTTAATCTCAAGCCATTCTCTCCCTCAATTACTTTTTTTTTAATACCCTCACCTTCCCCGTAAGTGTTCTTTCTACTCCTAGAATATTATTATATTTTCTCAACTTTTTGGGAAAAATTCATCTGACCCTCTGGATTAGCTTCAGCTCCTATCTTAATGTACACTGAATTTTCCCTATAGAAGGGTTATTTTGTCTCATTAATCATTCTATTGTCAGTGACTAGTATCCTTTAGTATAGAACACACATAAAGTATATTGAAGAAAAGCTAAAAAAGAAGAAAACAGGAAACAAAAATACCAGTAGGAACAATTTACATGTTTTATATGCCCTGGGAAACTGCTCAAGGCCAACTATTAACTACAGTATTGCTTTTAGCCTTCTCTGATAAGGACTAGTAAAGTAACTAGTCTTGCTCATTAGTAAATTTATCACTTCTAATTTAAATTACTTCAAGGCCCAGGGATTTTCCTAGCACTGTATCTGCCTTGTTTCTTACCCCTAAGCCTTTACAGAGACAAAATACTTTATAAAACATAATATGTACATTCAATGAGTATGACTTTATTCTCATTATTAAAGGCCAGCTGGAAAGAAGGAATGGCAGATAAGAAGAAAAATATATCTACAGTTAGTGTTGAGCAATATAAGGATATATAGAATACATGGAGTTTGGGTATATAGATCAGAGCATAAACTCTGTGATGACAAAAAAGGCAAAGCTGGGTCCCTTCAGTCTGGCTTAAGCCTGGCCTTAGAATATTGTGCAACATCCCTGAGCATGGCTGTTATACCTTCCAACCATAACCCTCTTCCTATTCCGTACTACGCACGAGTTACACACCTTCACAATGGGAACGCACTTCCTGTAAAACAGTCAGATGAGTTTCATCTGCATTCAATATGAAAGAATTGAGAAACAAAAAATACACATCATATTAATTAAGATATTTAGTGTTGGTTTACTCAACGTGAACCCAGTCACACTAAACTCAATTGCAGCCCTTGAATGTAATTCAAATTTGAGGTACATCATAAAATATGTAATAAATCTAGGCATGAAATAAGTTACTACCACACATACTTTGCCAGTGCGGAGGAAATGCATTAAAAATTACCAACAGTCTGTTACTTAATGACAAAAACCAAAACACATATACATGTGAAAGATAAATTTTGATAGTGAAACTATTCTTCTTCTTTGTTATTATAACAAAAAGTCTCACACGTAGCAAAAACTGTGCATTTCTTGCCTGCATTGCAACGTGGCGTGTGAGCATTGGTGGCTGATGGCTATGACCCTCTCCACCCGTCTTACTCTGGGATGTAGGGTGACGGAACTGCCCCTACCTTTGACACGCCATTCTCATGGCAAAGGGGAAAAGCCAGAGAGCTAGGAAAAACTCGCACTAACTCAAAACTTCGGCTCAAAACTACCATACATTACTTTCTCTCTCATTACTTTTGAAAAGTTAGTAATGTGGCCAAGACGATGGTGTGATGATAATCTTCACATAGAAAGTAAAGCTTGTGGCAATGTGTGGAAATATACTAATCTCTTTCAGGAGTGGCCAAAGTTACCACAGGAACAAAGCCACGCACAGATTTCTGACTAATAAGGCTTACACTGTTTGAGGGTTATGAGCTGTGTCACAAAATAAAACTAATACTTTAAAACCATGAAAATGGGAGAGATAAATTCTAAAGTCAAGTATATATTTGGTATTTCTATATGGAAAAACATATGTATAGCCTTTCTATTAAAATTTCTGAAACATCTAAGCATTTGGAGATATGTCTCAGTGAAACTCCGGAACATAATTTTCAAAGCATATTTAAAGAACGTATAAAAACGATGAGACTGAATCCAACATGGTTTATAAAGAACAGCTCATGCCAAACATTTTGGTATAGTACATGAGAATGTAAAAAGGTGGTAGACAGATTTTCTCATGATAATTTTGGAAAACAATCCAATAAGATAGACTGCTGTTCTTTACCCTATCCTATATTTTTATCATGTCCATACAATTTTTTATGAGAAAATTGGGCAGATTACTTTCGAAATTTAGATGCTTGATGTCACAAAACCTTGGTTTAGGGAAATAAGGCACAAGCAAAGGCAGACTCCAAAGACGGGTGCAAGAATGACTTTGATACTGAGTACCAGAATATTGAGTCTAGAGTTTCTAAAAGTATTCTCTTCTAAAGTCTAAATTATGCTGGTGATTTGTGCTAAGGCTGTAGGTTAAGCAAATTGACTCCACAAAGAAAGAAGCCATGAGATGGACCCAAGAGGGTGCAGGTGTAACTGGAAGCTACACTGACCTCCTCCCAGGACCAAACTGGAATTACAACTAAATTAAAGAAAAAATCATCCTGAATAATCAACTTAACACTAGCAGGAGAGAAGCCTTATAATAAAGAAAATAAAAGAAGAAACCACTGCACCACAATGAGACTTGTAGGAAGTATGGAGGAACAATAGGGCTGGCTGGTCTCCCATGGGCAGCAGCTGAAATGCCAGAAAGATATTTCAGTGGCTGGAGGGTTCACCCAGAGAAGTATGGGGTCAAAACCCCAAGCTAAGATCCCCAGCCTACAGCATCATAACTGGGGAAAGGACTCAAATAACTTCCAGCTGTGAAAAGCAGCAGGATTACTCTCCGCCAGGTAGAGATGTCTACCTAATATCTAACTGTACTATAAGGCCATAGTAATCAAAGCACATGGTACTGGCATAAAAATAGACACATAGATCAATGAAACAGAATAGAGAGCCCAGAAATAAATGTACACATTTATAGTCAATTAATATTCAACAGAGAAAGCATGTGCATACAATGGGCTAAAGATAGTTTATTCAATAATTGGTGTTGGAAAAATTGGGCTGATACATGCAAGAAATGAAACTAGACCATCTTCTTATAGCACACACAGAATAAATTCAAAATAGATCAAAAGTTTAAACATTATACTTAAAACTTCAAAAATCCTGGAAGAAAACACAAGTACTAAAATCATGGACATGGCTCTCACTGATATTTTTTTTCTGATACATCACCTCAGGAAAGGGAAACAAAGAAAAAAACATGCAAATGGGACTATATCAAACTAAAAGTCTTTGCACAACAAAGGAATTCATCAACAAAATAAAAATAACAACCTATGGAATGGGAGAACATATTCACCGATACACCTGATAAGGAGTTAATATCCAAAATTTATAAAGAACTTTGAAAACTCAAGACCAAAAACAAACAAACAATCCAATTAAAAATGGGCAAAGGACCTGAATAGACACTTCTCTAAAGAAGACATACAGGTGACCAATAGACACATGAAAAACTGTTCACTATCACTAATCACTAGAGAAATGCAAATTAAAACCAGAGTGAAATATCAGCTCACACCAGTTAGAATGACCATCACCAATAAATCAACAAAAAGAAATGCTGATGAGGATGTGGAGAAGGGGAAACCCTTTTGCACTGTTGGTGGGAATGCAGACTGGTGCAGCCACTGTGGAAAGCAGTATGGTGATACCCCCCAAAATTAAAAAAGGATCTGCCTTTTGATCCAGTGATTCCAGTTCTGGGAATATATCCAAAGAAACCCAAAACACTAATTTGAAAGAATAGAAGCACCCCTATGTTCATTGTAGCATTATATACAATCTCCAAGATATGGAAGCAGCCCAAGTGCTCATCAATAGATGAGTAGATAAAACAACTATGGGACACTTACACAAATGGGATACTACTCAACAGTAAAAAAAAAAAAAAAAAAAAAAAAAAAAAAAAGAAAATTTTACCCTCTGTGATAGTAAGGATAGACCTGGAGAATATTATTCTAAGTGAAATGAACCAGTCAGAGAAAGAAAATTACCATAAATTACCATATGATTTCACTCATATGAGGAATCTAGTGAACAAACTGAACCAACAAGCAAACTGGAGGAAGACTCATAGATAGAGAGCAGGATGACAGCTATGTGTGGGGGCAGTTAGGGAGTGGGGGGATGAGCAAAAAAGAAAGAGTGCTTATGGACATGGACAATAGTGTGATGATTGTGGGAGGAGGGGTACATAAGGAGGATGAATGGTAATGGAAAAATGCAATAAAAATAAACTTTGAGATTAAGAAAAAGAAAGGATAAAACATGGGATCCATGATGACTGGGGACACAGATCCTAAAAATTCTCAACTTTACAAATCTCTGGTTCTACTAAAATTCCACATTTAATAATATACTAGCTATAAGCAAATGTCATGAAAGCAAGTGTTCCAGAAATTCTAACAGTTTCCTCAATTCCTTTTGACTGTAACTACATTGGAGATCAAATTCATTTTAAACCTTAGCCTCTCCAAGATTCCATGAAACTAATAATTTGTTTTACAATAATCCAATTCTGTATCATTTTTCCACTGGTTATTTTTTATATCAATATTTTAACCCTTGCCATTTCACAGGCTATTACTATTATTAAGTATTATCTCTGTTTTCTTGATTGTTATTGTATTTTCCTTATTACATTTCCATTTCCTACTCTTGATACTGAGCTTCTATTTAGCTTTCTCTTCTCCTTTAGCACACTTTAATTACACTTAGGAGGATGCCTTTGTGCCAAGGCAACTTGGCACATTAAAAAAGAAAAATGTACCTTGTACTGTATTATTTCTCTCTCCTTCCAACATTTTCCAGGTTCCCGAATTAATAATAAGATTGCCTTCAAGTTTCATCGGTTTGCAAAAAAAATTAAAATTCATTCAAACTCTTTCATTCAGATTAATTCCATAAAAATGTATTACTCTAATCTCACTATGCTTATTTATACTCTCAGTTTCTATAGATCAAATTTTATGATACAGATGTGAGGGAGACATATGCAAATAAATAATAATTAAATATATTAGAAAAACAAAAGTGTTAAAGAAGAAGTACTTAGAGTAGGAATTTCTACCATGTCTTCAGGAAAAAGGGAATGTTTCAGAGCATCCTATAATTGTTAAGACATACTGAGTAACTACTGAACAAAATTATAATCCATTTTCATGTTACTTTTAATTCCTGTGATAATTCCCTAAATTAGGTACTATTATGTTATCTTTATTTTTATTATTTTTTATTTTTTAAAAGATTTTATTTATTTAATCTTAGAGAGAAGGGATGGATGAGAGAAAGAGAGGGAGAGAAACATCAGTGTGTGGTTACCTCTCACATGCCTTCTACTGGGGATCTGGCCTGCAACCCAGGCGTGTGCCTTAACTGGGAATTTAACCAGCAATCCTTTGGTTCACAGGCTGGCAATCAATCCACTGAGCCACACCAGCCAGGGATATTTATATTTTTTATATTTTTAAATTTGTATTACATTTATTGGGGTGACATTGGTTAATAAAATTATATAGGTTTTAGGTATAGAGTTCTATAATACAACATCTGTATATTGTATTACGTGTTCATCACCCCAAGTCAAGTCTCCTTGCATCACCATATTGTCCTGTTCTATCTCCTCCCACTCTTCTTTCCCTGTTAATCACCATACTCTTGTTTGTGTCTGAGTTTTTTTCTTAATCCCTTCACCTTTTTCACCCAGCCCCCCCAAACCAACTCTTCTGTAACAGCTGTCAGTTTGCTTCCTGTTATCTATGAGTCCCTTTCTATTTTGTTTGTTAGTTTATTCTGTTCATTAGAATCCACATGTACGTGAAATCATTGGTAGATTATTTAGATTTAAGTGATTATTAAGATGGTTAGTTTTATTAATTTACTTCTTAGACTATTTTTTCAGTTTCATTGAGATGCAATTCACATACAACATCGTATAAGTGTAAGACATACACTGTGTTTATTTGAGACCCTTAAATATGGCAAAATGATTACCATCATAGAATCAGCTAACACCTCCAACATGACATATAATTACTATTTCTTTTTTTGTGGTAAGAACATTGAAGATTCATTATCTTAGCAACTTGCAAGTAGGTAATACTGTATTAAGCACAATCACTATGCTGTGCATTTGATCCCTGGGACTTATTCATCTTAAAACTGGAAGTTGGTAGGCTTTGACTAACATTGCCCCCTTTCCCCCAGATCTGCCCCCTGGTAACAACTATTCCACTATCCCAGTATCTGTTTCCTTGAGTTCACCTTGCATAGATTCCACATGTAGTGATACATAGTATTTCTCTCTCTCTCTGACTTACTTTACTTGGCATAATGCCTTCAAGGCACCCTCATGTTTCTTGGCCTAATAATATTACACTGTATACACGTGACACATCTTTACCCATTCACCCTCTGATAAACCTTTTGTTTTTTCTGTATCTTGACTCTTGTGAATGATGCTCCAACAAACGCAAAAGTGTAGATACTTTTTTGAAATGCTGTTTTTATTTCCTTTGGATAGAAACCCAGAAGCGGAATTGCTGAATCACATGATAGTTCTATTTTTAATTTTTTATGAAGATTTCATACTCTCTACCATAGTGGCCATACCAATTTGCATTTCCATCAACAATGCACAAAGATTCCCTTTTCTCTATATCCTCACTGACACTTAACCCTTGTCTTTTTAATGGTAGCCATTCAAAAAGGTGTGAGGTGATATCTCATTGTTATTTTGATTTTAGTTTCCCCAATAATTAGTAATGTTGAGCATCTTTTCATGTACCTGTTTGCCTTTTTATATCTTCTTTGGAAAAATGTTATTCAGTTCTTCTGCTTAATTTTTAATTGGATTTTTTTCTATTGAATTGTATGATTTCTTTATGTATTGGGGTATTAACCCCTTATTAGACATATGATCTGCAAATGTCTTTCCCATTCCATTCATTACCTTTCATTTTGTTGATAGTTTCCTTTATTACAAAAATTTTTAATTTAATGTAGCCTTGCTTGTTTATTTTTTCTTTTTCTTTTTGTTTGCCTAACCTTTCACATCAAAATAAAAAAAATCATTGCTAAGACAGTAGAACTTACCCTATATATTGTTTTCCAAATTTTACTGTTTCAGACCTTAAATATAAGTATTTCATCCATTTTGGGTTGCTTGTTTTGTGCATGATCATATAGAGTTATTGTTTTATTTTTCATGTAGCTATTTATTTTCCCAGCAACATTTATTGAAAAGATTATCATTTCCCCATTGTATAATCTGGCTACTTTGTCATAAATTAATTGACCATATATGCATTGGTTTATTTCCAGGGTCTCTATTCTGGTTTTAGGCCTATACCATACTGTTTTAATTACTATATCTTTGTGATGTAGTCAGAAATCAGAAAGTGTGATACTTCCATCACACTTTTCTTCTTTCTAAAGATTTCTTTGACTATTCAATGTCTTTTCAAGATTATTTTTCTCTAATAAAAAATGCCACTGGAATTTTTATAGGGATTGCATTAAATCTGTAGATCACTTAGGGCAATATAGTCATTTTAACAATGCTAACTCACAAAAATATCTTCACAGGAGCACCCTGTATAATGTTTGACCAAATTCTGGATAATCTATGTCTCAATCAATAACAGTTGTCAATTTTCCAGGTTAAAGATTTCTTTTGAATTCTTTTTTTTTTAAACAATTAATATAGATGAATATTGTTCTTTCTTGGTATGGAGGAGGTCTTTTAAGTTTACAGAAAAATATAAAATCCTGCAAATAAAAACATCAAAAGTTTAGTTACATATGTTTTACTATGGCAAAAAAAGAAAAAACAATATTAATACTTCTAATTCATCAGCACATAATATTTTTCTATGTATTTGTGTCTTCTTCAAAGCCACTATGCCTTACAACTATACCTCAAATTTGTAGACTAAAAAAGAAGGAAATCTTATTTGCGGCAACCTAGAAGTCATTATTCTAGGTGAACTAAGTGACTCATAGAAAGAAAAATACTATATTATGTCACCTATGTGGAGTTGAAAAAAGTCAAACTAAGGAAAACAGAGAATAGAATGAAGGCACTAATTGCTATGGGGCAGAAGACATAAGTAGATATTGGTTAAAGAGTATAAAGGTTTGATTTTAAAGAATGAATGAGTTCTGGAAAGCGTGATGATTATAATTAATAATACTTCATTGTGTACTTGAAATTTGGTAAGAGATTGATCTTAAGTATTCTCACCATACATACACACAAAAATAACCCTGAAGTGATAGATGTGTTTACTTGATTTTGGTAATAATTTCACAAATTGTACATGTATCAAAATATCACATTATACTCCTTAAATATATGCAATATTATTTTTGAAGTATACCTCAATAAAACTAGGAAAAAAAATGGAGGTGAAGTTCTACTTTAACTAAGTGTGTAGAAACACACAGAAGAACGCCACGCATACCTTAACAAAATATAGCTAGAAAAGTTCACAAAATCAAAAGCAAACTTAAGAGTTAGCTGGCCCGGCTGGTGTAGCTCAGTGGATTGAGCGCGGGCTGGGAACCAGAGGGTCCTGGTTCGATTCCCAGTCGGGGCACATACCTGGGTTGCGGGCCAGGTCCCCAGTGAGGGCCATGTGAGAGGCAACCATACATTGCTGTTTCTCCCTCCCTTCTCCTCTCTCTGAATATAAATAAATAAAAAAAATCTTAAAAAAAATAAAAAAAGAGTAAGCTAACAAAATAACTAAGTTAATAAGGAAAAATGAATTGAAAACCAGTGAGAAGGCCCTCTGTGAAGTGATGAGACATACAAATTCACCTTTGATGAAGTACTAGCAGAAGGTGAGACCACTATAAAAGCAGGTAAGAAAAAAAAAAAAAAAGTGCACCCCGGCTGGTGTGGCTCAGTGGATTGAGTGTAGGCCTGCCAACCAAAGGGTTACTGGTTCGATCCCCGGTCAGGGCACATGCCTGGATTGCAGGTCAGGTCTCCAGTAGGGAGCACTCAAGAGGCAGCCACGCATTGATGGTTCTCTCCCTCTCTTTCTCCTTCCTTTCCCTTTTCTCTAAAAATAAATAAATAAAATCCTTAAAAAGCGAGAGAGAGAGAAGGCTGGATGTATAACAAGTTCTGAAGTCTGAGTGTTTTGTCCAGTCACAAGTGGAGTCTTGACCTACCAGCTCTTTTCTATTATATTCTGTGCTCATGAAAACATACAAGAGTAGGGAAAAATGACAGATCCATCTTCTGGCACAAAGAAATCAAATGTTCCCCTTGATTGTTATTTTTGTTTGTCAACCTGATTGGACCATGAGATGCTCAGATATTTGGTTAAACATTATTCTGGGTATGGCTGTAATGGGGGATTCTGGATGAGATTAACATTTGAAATGGTATAGTGAGTAAAACAGATTGCCTTCCCGAATGCGTGGAAGCCTTATGTAATCTGTTGCACTGAATAGAAAAAGGCTCAGTAAGGCAGAATTTACTTTCCTCTATCTTCAAATGGGGACAGTGGTCTTCTCCTGCCTCTGGACTCAGATGTATACTGTCAGGTCTCTTACATCTCAGGACTTTGGACTTGGACTGGACCTTTTTGCTATAGAAAGTAAAAGCTATACACTTCTAGAGGAGTAGAAACTTATTGCTTCTGAGGATGAGGGATAGAAAAAAAGGGATGTATGTTATTGTGGGAGGGCTAGAAAACTTCAAATGCTCCTGCCTAATATTTCTAAAGTACACAAGGCAGATTTCCTTCTTTGGGTTCAAGAGGAGGAAGGGGATGGCAGGGAGGATAGATAGAAAAGCAGATAGAGGACTTCTGGCCAAGATTGAGGTGAGGGTAGACACACTGTGCCTCCTTGCACAACCAAAAGAAGAACAACAACAAATTTAAAAACAAAAAGCAAACAGAACTGCCAGAAAATTAAACTGTATGGGAGTCTGTCAGCCAAGAAGTTAAAGAAGAAACATTCATCCAGACTTACTAGGAGGGACAGAGATGGGCAGCCTGGGCAGAGGGGATGCATGGTAAGGACTTAGCTGAAGGACCAAGTGGGCAAGGTGCTAGACTGGGCAGTCTCAAATTGCATAGCAATAAACGGGAAGGAACAACTGGGGAGTGAGACAGACCGCACAACCCAGGGTTCCAGCAGGGGTGGAAATGAAGCCTTGTGTTGTCACCCTTTAAGGCTGTGCAGGTTCATGGTACTCATGCAGATGGAAAATACTCATTGAGCCATCGGGATGTCTGGGATGCTTTTATTCATGGGTGGGTGAGCCACCCGTGCCACAAGCTGCATGTTTATCTGCATGCCTCTGTGTGGCGTATGTCATGGCCCTTGTTCCCCAGGATGGCACCCATCATGGGCCCACCTGTTGCCTTGCATGTGTCTCTCATCATCATCATCCTCAGCAGAGAGTCCCTACATGTTTAAGTACTAGAAGGAACAAAGCCAGAAAACTGCCAGAACATTACATAACATAACATAATTCTGTGCATGTGAGCCCACTTCATGCTATGGAAACAGGTTATTGGACCCAGTCCCAAGACTATGAGAACACTGGTTATCACGCCCCTCCAAGGCTATAGGAACACTGCTTCCCTTAGTTACCCAGACACCTGGGTGAGGAAGCCAGCCTGCCTCTATTTACCCTACAAACCTCAAAACCTCTGGATGTAAAAACCTGTGGGGGTTGCAATGGTTGGAGAAATACAGCAAATCTCACAGGAAAGTTTGTTGGAAAGACCCACAGGGTCCTAAAATGTACACAAAACCACCTACTGAGGAATCAGCACTGGAAGGTCCCAATTTGCTTACATGTAGCCAGGGAAGTGACTGAAAGTTGACCAAGATCTGAGCAAACAGCATTTTTCCTTTTCTAAACCCCCACCCCCACATACAGTGCTACAACAGCGATGTGACTTGCCAGGCCCTGACAAATACCTAAGGTTCCACCTCTTATAACATAGCAAGCACACTGAGACAAAGGACTATGACCCAAATAAAAGAACAGATGAGGGCTCCAAATATAGAACTAAGTGATGAAGAGATAGCCAACCTATCACATGAAGAGTTCAAAACACTGGTAATCAGGTTGCTCATAGAAATGGCTGACTATGGTTACAAAATAGAGGAAAAAGTGAAGGCCATGAAAAGTGAAATAAAGGAAAATGTATAGGGAACCAACAGTGAAAGGAAGGAAACCAGGACTCAAATCAATGGTTTGGAGCAGAAGGATGGAATAAACCTTTAACCAGAACAGAATGAAGAAACAAGAATTCAAAAAAATGAGGAGAGGCTTAAGAATCTCTGGGACAATTTTAAACATTCCAACATCTGAATCATATGGGTGCCAGAAAGAGAAGAGGAAGAGTGAGAAATGGAAAACTTATATGAAAACTTAATGAAGGAGAACTTCCCTAATCTGGCAAAGGGAATAGACTTCCAGGAAGCCCAGGAAGTTCAGAGAGTCCCAAAGAAGTTGGACCCAAGGAAGCACATACCAAGGCACATCATAATTACATTACCCAAGGTTAAAAATAAGGACAGAATCTTAAAAGCAGCAAGAGAAAAGGAGACAGTTATCTACAAAGGAGTTCCCATAAGACTATCAGTTGATTTCTCCAAAGAAACCTTGCAGGCAAGAAAGGGCTGGAAAGAAATATTTGAAGTCATGAAAGGCAAGGACCTACATCCAAGATTACTCTATCCAGCAAAGCTATCATTTAGAATGGAAGGGCAGATAAAGTGCTTCCCAGATAAGGTCAAGTTAAAGGAGTCCATCATTGCCAAACTCTTATTATATGAAATATTAAAGAAAAAGAAGAAAAAAGAAAAAGAAGAAGATCAAAGAAAAAGAAGAAGATCAAAACTATGAACTATAAAATGACAACAATCTCACAACTATCAACAACTGAACCTAAAAACAAAAACAAACTAAGCAAACAAACAGAAATGGAGATCACATGGAGGGTTATCAGTTGAGGGAAGGGAGAGACTGAGTGGGGGGAAGGTATAAGGAATAAGAAGCATAACTGGTAGATACAAAATAGACAAGGGGATGTTAAGATAAGTACAGGAAATGGAGAAGCCAAAGAACTTATATGCACGGCTCATAGACATGAACCAAGGAAGGGAGTGCTGGTGAGGGGGAGGTGCTGGGCAGAGAGGAATAAAGGGGAGAAGAAAATGGGACAACTGTAATAGCATAATCAATAAAATATATGTAAAAAATAAAAGAAAAGCTGATGAAACGCTACTCTGGAATCTCCAGGGCTTCAGATCTGGGAGAGACCTGGGGCAGAAGAACAGAGAAAGCTCCCTTCACTTTGATTCTCCCTTACATCTTAAATAACAGAAACCAAGTATAAAGGTTAAAACTACAGCACTTTTAGAATAAGACATATGAGAAAATCTTGAAAATCAACATTTTTGAGGCAATATATTCTTAGAAAAATCATGAAAGACAGAAGAACAGATTGAAGATTTGTTTTGTTAAAAAGCAAAAGAAAAAATCTACTCTTCCAAGGCAATGTTAAGAAAATTAAAAGACAAGCAACAGACTGGAAGGAAATATCTGTAAAAACATATCCAGGAAATAACTTGAAACCAGAGTATATAAAGAACTCTTACAATAATAATAAAAATAATAAGATAATCAAGAACTCAATAGAAAAGTGAGAAAGGATTTGAATGGATACTTCTTAAAGAAGATACATGAATGACAAATAAGTTCATAAAAAGATATTTAACATCTTTCATCATTAAGAAAATGCAAACTAAATCAATAGAGTTTTTCTACATGCTTATTAGAATGATTAAAATAAAAACATTGACAATACAAACACTGAGGAATTAAGCAAGTGGAACTTTCAGACATTGCTGATGTGAATGCAAAACGGTACAACTACTTCGTAAAACTGTTCAGCAATTCCTTAAAAAGTTAGCACGTGAATATTTATATACATTAGATACATATTTAACATGGGAATATATACATATATATATGCATGTATATATGTAGCATTCTAGAAAAGGCAAAAATCAGGGGAAATATATCCAATCAGTTGTTGTCAGTGGCTAGAGGTCGGGATGTGGCATGGACTTCATTGGCCCCAGAAACCACACTGCAGTGATGAAAACATTCCACAATGTGGCCCCTGGGGGCTACGCAACTTATACAATTGAAAATGTATGGAATTGTGTGCTTAAAAAGGGTGTGTTTTATTGTATTGAAATTACAACTCAATAAGCCTGAATTTTTTTAAAACTGGTGCGGAGGAGGTTGATATTACGCTTGTTTAATGTGGCGAGGTAGATGGAAAACACTGGCATATTCTTCTGTCACCTTGTTTCAATAATCTATTAAACACTCCAAAAAATGTCAAATTAAAAACTAATAAAATACTACATCCCAAAGGTATGAGATGCAACTGTGATAGTGAATAGAAAAAAAAAACATAGTTTAAAACACATACATTAAAGAAGAAATAAGGAACTAATCATCTATTTGAAGATATTAGAAAAAATAAAAGCAAAATATACCAAAGGCAATAGAAACAAGGACAGAATATTCACAACCAGAATGATCTCGAAAACATACCATATGTACAGGGAGACCCAACACATGTAAAATTTGATTCTTCCAACAGACTAATCAAACTGAAACCTCTCATGAGTTTAATCAGAAAAGAAACAGGTAGCCCTGGCTGGTGTAGCTCAGTGGATAGAGCACGGGCTGGGAACAAGAGGGTCCCGGTTCGATTCCCAGTCGGGGCACATGCCTGGGTTGCAGGCCAGGTCCCCAGTGAGGGTCATGTGAGAGGCAACCATACATTGCTATTTCTCTCCCTTTCTTTCTCCCTCCATTTCCCTCTCTCTAAAAATAAATAAATAAATAAATAAAATCTTTAAAAAATGTAAAAAAGAAAAGAAATAGGTAAATATGGAGGGAGAGAGATGAATGATGCAATCAATAATTAATTGAATCTAACAAATTGTAGACACTACATACATTGGGGATATAATAAATAGATATTAGGAATAACTTCATGTCAACACAATTTTAAATTTTTATTAAGCTATTATCTATAATAAAGTTTAAAAATGTTAAGTGTTTTTTGTAATTTTATACATATTAGCACCACCACTGTCAATGAAGAAAACAGCTCTTTTTTTTTCAAATTATTTTATTGTTGTTCAATGACAGTTGTCTGCATTTACCCTCCCCCCACCCCACCCCAGGCAAACCCACCTCCCTCCCTTGCTTCCCCCCTCCCTCTTGGTTTTGTCCACGTGTCCTTTATAGCAGTTCCTGAATACCCTTGTCCCCCTTCTCCCCTTCCCCCTCCCCTCTGGTTACTGCCAGAATGTTCTAAACTTCAATGTCTCTGGTTCTATTTTGTTTCTCTGGTTGTATTTTGCTTGCTTACCTCAGAAGCGTCTTGGCTTTGG
>PVJI01018706.1:0-32717 GCA_004026765.1 Micronycteris hirsuta | reverse complement strand
TAACAGTCCGCCGGGTGACTGATGAGTTTGATACATTCAAGCTCACTGGGCTGTTAATGTGTTAGAATGACCGGAAGTATTGCACATTTCAGAGACAAGTTAATTGAAGAGCTTTATCATCTAAACCAAGGGAGTTAGTAATTTCTTCCAGCCATATGGTTTTTGGGCTGGCTGGCCTTTTGGTGTCCCTAAAACTGCACGTTAAACTTATTAAGGGTGAGACTTGCCCCTTCTACAGAGTAGTTCACAGTTAACCCATGCTTTACATAAGCAAGCACTTAAGTCATTCTTTTGCTTCTTTGGGCCTTCAAATATTATTAAATTTAATTAAATTATTTAAATGGCCTCCTACTGATGATGTAAAAATGCTTTAAAACTTAGTTCTCGCAGTTGACTTCAAGTAATAGGAAAGTCTGTTTATTAAAAGGGGAATGTAGAGCTCTTTAAACAGGTTTTGAGTACTGTGTCCTTTTCCCAATATTTCCCTTTTCTGCTTCTCTTTTAAAAGACACGCTGAAGCAAAGACTGTTTAAGACACATTGTGAGGATTTTGATTCCTACCTCTTTCACGTTTTGGGTTCGTCACCACTTCAACCTGGACTTGGCACGTCAGGAGAAGAACTCAGCGTTTCCACTCGAGAGCCTCAGAAAGAAATTTCTGAGTCAGTAAGTAACTGTCTTGCTTAATTTGCAAGCTTAACATTGTGTTTTTTGTCTGCTTGACACCAAAGAACATCTTGCTTTGCACTGCCAAGAATCAGCTGAGGTATGTGTAGTTTCAGATCTGGGGCTCTAAATATTAGCACTTTCGTCTCCAGATTTCTAGTTCTGAAATAGCTCTGGGGCTGGTGAGAATGAAGATAAAATTTAAAAATATTTCTATGTTTTATAATTATTTATTTATAGTAGTTTTATTAGACCCCTGCCACCACTGAAGTAATTATGTACACTAGAACAGATTAACCCTGAACTAGTTGAATTGCCCACTCACCATGCTATGTAGATTCTTTGATAACAGGTCACAACTCTTTCTCATCTGTGTACCCACTGCCCATTTTTAAAAATATTTTATTTATTTCTTTTTAGAGAGGGGGAAGGGAGGTAGAAAAAGAGGGAGAGAAACACCAATGTGTGGTTGCCTCTCTCATGCCTCGTACCAGGGACCTGGCTGCAACCCAGGCATGTGCCCTGACTGGGAATTGAACCTGCGACCCTTTGGTTTGCAGGCCCACACTCAATCCACTAAACTATACCAGCCAGGGCACCACTGCCCCTTTTTGCATCCTCTCAAGTTTCTTCAAAGTGCACAATGTTCAACTTGCCACTATGCCTCAATCTAAGCCATACTGTTGCTCATTTAGCTTCCACTTCCTGTGCTCATATGGAGACTGGGAAAGGGACTAGGCATGCATTTGGTGCATGGTGGATGCTTTGTTTAAGATCAACAGAGAATTACCTCCTAAATGTACTGTGACAAATGTGACTGTCTTCATAGCCAGCTTCTGGGCACTGAGCTTAGCCAATCAGATTACAAGCAATTATTAGGTTCTTTTAGGTCAAAATTGGAGAGCCTCCCATAATTACTGGTCAGTGGGTATGGTAGTCTCTTCCCCATCAAGTTACAACAAGGCAGGTCTGGACTCATCTTTACTGCACATAAGGACATCCTCTAGCAAGCGGGCACATATCTGCGTGACCCTGTTCTGTAAGCTCAATGAAGTCCCTGTCCTGTTCTTTCATGAAGTTTTCATGGACATGAAAGATTCATTATGAGCAAGTGCAACAATATTCTAGCATCAGGATTCAGTTGCCTAGCTGGACTAAGGCCTTGAGGAATCTCCAGATCAGTAGGTAGATCCAGGACCATTCAGGAATCAGGCCTATGAAGCCATCCCTAAGGGCACAGACTATAGGACTCACTAGATTTTTATACTTTGTTCTAGAAAGGGCACAAAGGCCTCTGATATAATTTCTATTTAGCTAAATATTAACCATTTCTGAATAGGCAATTTCAGTTAGGGCAACAGACTTCCCCTGGACTGTGATTGAAATTAACACACACATTTATTCCGCATGCTTTATATCATAGCAACCTCTTTCTGTAAAAGGCAATACAGAACATCTTTTTGTTTTTGCTGGCCGTTTGATCGCTGCTGCATTTATTCAGCTCTGTCTGTGAAGAGCAATAGCACTATGGCCAACACTTAATGAACGAATATGGCTGTGTTTGGATAAAACTTTTTCCCAAACAGATGAAGACTCGAATTTGGCCCCCAGGGTCTGCTGATGCTGGTCTTTACTGAGTATTTTCAAATAAATTACGGGCAATAATGTACAAAGGCTATCACTTTGTCCCTCTTCTAGTCGATCCATGTCCCTTTCTAAGGACTTCCCAACAAGGGCAAACTTAGGTTTCATCCAGCAAGTGGTGCTTAAGTCATGCTTAAGTTCACCTTGTAAGTCATGAATCCAGGGTAATGTATTGATTATCTACTGCTGTAGTAGGTAGTGACTCTTAAGACATAGTTCCTGCCCTCGCTGGTGTAGCTCAGTGGATTGAGCACAGGCTGGGAATCAAAGGGTCCCGGTTCGATTCCCAGTCAGGGCACATGCCTGGGTTGTGGGCCAGGTCCCCAGTGAGGGCCATGTGAGAGGCAACCATACATCGCTGTTTCTTTCCCTCTCTATCTCCCTCCCTTCCCCTCTCTCTAAAAATAAATAAATAAATACAATCTTAAAAAAAAGACACAGTTCCTGCCCAAGAGAAGTCTAGGGTCTACCAGGGAGTGGATAAATAAAAGAAGTATTAAGAACTTTAGCAGAGCTCTGAATAAAGCACAAGAGGTGGTGCAATTCATTTCAGGGCAGAGTGATGGAAGGCTTTATAGAAGAGGAGGCATGGGACTTAGTTTTAAGAATAAGCAGGAGGTTTTCAAAGCAAGAAGGGTGCTTCCAGCAGAAGAAATGTGTAGGCAGAGGGGGATTCCAAAGGGCAGGGCATTTCAATAACTTACAAGTTAAGTCTAGTACAAGTCTAACTAGGGCCTAAAGTGTGTGTGGCAGAATGGTGAGAGTTAAATCTGGATAACTAACTTGAGCTGTCAAGCTAAAGAGCTTGAACTGCATCAATAGGCCAGGCAATCAGGAGAAAGCAGAGAGATTTTTAAATCAAGGGTCATGTGGTCATATCTGGTTCATAGGAGGACTAACCCTGGTTTCTGGGTGAAAGATAAATGGGAGGACCATGAGAGGAGACCAGAGACTGAGCTGTGAGGGTGACAGTCCAGGTGAGAGAGGATGGGAGCATGAGAATGGAAGGAGGCGTGGACTGGAAAGCCATGGATGGGGTCAAATGAACAGGATGTGGTGATGGTATGGATTGGAGGCTAGGGAGAGGGACAGGTTTGGGGATGACAGCTGGATTTCTAGCTTGGAGACGGGGCAAACCTGAATGCCATCTATTGAGATGGAGAATATAGGAGACAGGATACAGTTTTTTGAAGGAAAATAATGAGCTTAGTTTGCACCAGGTAGAGTTGCCTGAGGGAAATCCAAGGCAGTTGTGACACAGAATGAAGGACAACAAGACCCTATGCCTCACATCATGACCCAAGAAGTCTGATGGCCTGGAGAGACCAGGGATGTTAACAGATTATGACAGCTGAATCATTCTAGTAGCTGGGAAGGGAAGGGCATTAGATGAATACATCCAAAATAGTTTGAATTTATGTCAGAGCCACATAGAAGAAAATTCAGCATCAGCTAGGTCTCTCTAGGGTGACTATGACTGAGATGGTGGCAGCTTACAATGAACTTGAGCATCTTGGATTGCCCCCCTTTTCTCTAGACTTTCTCCCCCTGACTCTCTTTGCAGAAGCATCAAGACAAAACTGAACAATGAATGTTCCTAATAGACATTTAGTCTAACATATATGCATTTATCTCTGTCATTTGTATGTATAAGACATGTACGTATATACATTAATACCAAAACATATTTTTAATATCTGCATGCATAGCCAATCACTGTCCCCAAACATCTAAAGTAAAGTGAATCTGTCAAACCTTTGATTCTCAGATTGTTCCCAAGCCTACCCTAGGAAATATTGCAAAACCAATGATCTCAGAAGTCCCCTCTTGTGCCTCTTTTTTCTTTCTGTTTTTCCTTCTACCTACTCCTTAAGACACCTATATTATCCTTCCTTCCTCCTCTTCTTTCTGTCAAGTCTCTTCTTGGGGAGAAGTTTGATATTGGTTATTTACACTTTTGTGTAACGTCCAAGTCAATAGGCTTCCACCTCCAAGAAGGACTTACACTTTAAGTGTTTTATGTAATTGTGGAATGAACTTGACATACACTAAACATCTGGGAACAGTGTGTTGGGAAATAAAGAAAGCAGAAGGACTTCCTAGGTCCTGTTAAGTTCATAGCACTTCAGCAATGCCCTTCTCTGTTGCTCTTTCCGGTCAGTTCCAGGAAGTGAAACCTGTACGTCCATTTTACCATCTCGCTCCTGAAATGTCAGATCATTTATACTTCTTCTGGAATTTATTGCACTTTACATTGCTCATAATTATTTATATATGTACCTTAATTTTCCTAATGGACTTAAATTCCTTGAGGACATGATCTGTGTCTCATTAAACCTTGTGTCCCATTCACAACCTAAAATTGTGCCTCAGTAAATACTTACTGATCAAATGAATGCTATACCACCTGTTGGACTAAAAAAATTAAAGATTTTCTTCAATTAAAGGCATAAATTACATTGTTATATAAAAGACTGTACACATTAAAAAGAAAAGCAACCACATTGTCCAGATGGGTCAGTGGGTTGGGCACCATCTAGTAAATCAAAAGGTCACTGTTTTGATTCCTGGTCAGGGCACATGCCTGGGTTGCAGGCCAGATCACAGGTTGAGGGTGTGCGAGAGGCAACCAATCAATTTCTCTCACACATTGATGTTTCTTTCACTCTCTTTCTCCTCCCTTTCCCCTCTCTCTTAGAATAAATACATAAAATCTTAAAAAAAACAAACAAACTTGTTTTCTTTGGGACTAGTAATGCTGGTAGTCTATGTTCCTTTATTCTTTCTGGGTTTGGCAAGTTGGGTTAAGATTTCCAGGATATGAATGGGAGTAGGGCAATAAAATCAAGTAAACATTATTCAACCAGACTAACTAGTAATAACCATATTATTCATTAAGCAAATTGTTTAAATTTTCTGCATGAAGGTGTCTTTCATTATTCTAAATGCATTAATAATTAAAATTGCTTAAAATGCATTAATAATTTTATTTATTTGAGAGAGGGGAAAGGGAAGGAAAAAGAGAGGGAGAGAAACATCAATGTGTGGTCGCCTCTCATGCACCCCCTACTGGGGACATGTCCCACAACCCAGGCATGTACCCTGACTGGGAATTGAACCAGTGACCCTCTGCTTCACAGTCTGGCGTTCAGTCCACTGAGCCACACCTGCCAGGGCTGGGCTGAATTTTCCTAATCATCTATTATAACATGGCATATATTTTATTTTGGTACTAAGCCTCCAAGACAGTAGATTAGGAAAAATAACATAATATTTCAGTACATCTGTGTTTTCTCTTAATATCTTATTCAAGTAAAATGTAGATTGCTCAATCATATTATACTCACTATTAAATGAAGTAGTCTAATCAAAGGCCATACTTAATCCTTTCAAATGACATAGACTTTTTATACTTTCAAAACACTTGGGACTGAGCCCTGGCTGGTGTAGTTCAGTGGATTGAGTGCGGGCTGGGAACCAAAGGGTCCTGGTTCAATTCCCAGTCAGGGCACATGCCTGGGTTGCGGGCCAGGTCCCCATGAGGGCCATGTGAGAGGCAACCATACATTGCTGTTTCTCTCCCTCTCTTTCTCCCTCCCTTCCCCTCTCTCTAAAAATAAATAAAAATAAAAAATCTTTAAAAAAATAAATAAAATTAAACACACACACACTTGGGACTGAGCCTACTGTTAGTTGTACTGTCTCTACTAACAGGAAAATTAGGTTGATTTCTGGAAATTAGACTTAATTATTTATAAATGGCCTCGACTAAGCCACATATACAGATATGGTCATACCAGTCAATATAATTTATTGTTTTAATACAAGTAACACTCTCTCGTTGTGGTAGTAAAAACAAAAACAGAAACAAAATTCAATTCTCTGATAAAATTCAACTTAATGACTAATTCTTAGCATTGCTATGGGAAGGTGTTGTGTAAGCATCCTATATTGCCAATGAGAGACTTATTACCTTTAAGATGCTCCTATCCTATGATGGAGAGAAAAAAAACACACACACACACACATTGCAAACTGTCTAGAAGAAATATCCCAGACCTGGAAGTCAGGAAATGCGGTAGTCTCAATGCTGAAGCTAAATATTTGTCTTCTTGGCTCCAAAGTTTATATTTTTCCTATTTAATTATTTCAGAGATTGGGATGCATCTAGTTAGTATGCTGTGTCTTTTTAAAAAAGACTTTAAAAATGTGTAGTGTTTCTCAGAATGAATGACATCTTGGAAATGAAATCTGGTACCTGACATTGGGTGAAGGATCTATTTCTCTTTTTTTCTTTTATCCTCACCTGAGGACATTTTTTCATTGCTTTTTAGAGAGAGGAAGGGAGGGAGGGAGAGAGAGAGAGAAACAGGGTGCCTCTCATATGCACCCTGACGGGGGATTGAACCTGCAGCCTAGCTATGTGCCCCGACCAGGAATTGTATCCACAACCTTTTGGTGCACAGGACGGCGCTCCAACCAGCCCTGCCACACCAGTCAGGGCTGAAGCACCTGTTTCTTAAGATTTCCATTTCCTAAGTTATAAAATAAGGGATTGTTACCAGAACATTCTTCCTTTTGTAAAAGTTTGTACTAGAACAGTCAAAAACATAACGTGGTCAATGCCATAAACATTAACTGGGCATTATATTAATGTATGGGAGGGTTTAAACAAAATAAAATTCTGTAGTTTACCCTCTAGGAAAGCTGCAGAAGATCAGGGGAGATGCAGCCCCAAAACTCAAGGTGTTCCTGACAGTCTTCAGCAACCTTAAATGCAAATAAAGAACATTCAGTTTAAGTATGTAAGTGCTGAGAGTCCCGGCAAAAAAAAAGTGCTATCACCTGGAAAGGGTCAGTCAAGGTCAGAAGCCTGAGAAGCCAGGCACCGTGCAGGCACTGGCTGCTGAGCCAGCTGGCAAGAGCAGAATCCTCACAGGCAACTGGGAGAAACTTGGATCCGCACTGCTGGGAAAAGCTAAGACTGAACACATGGGCTAATGCAGAAGATCATTTGCCTTCGTGCAGAGAAGACATGAGCTCAGATTTGAAGAGTGTGTCTGTAACAGATGCAAGATTCTGTGTAATGAATTATGAGAGAAATGTTTGGAAATCAGAAACCAAATGGCCTTTTGGAATTGTGTAGAGCCTGGCTAATAAACCTCCTTTGGGTCACACATTCATGTTCCTAGGATGCTGCTCAAATTCTGCTTCCTTCCTCTTAACCATCTGCCCGAAGACTGAAAGGGACTGTCCAGCTGCACGGAGCAGCCCCAGACTCCACGTGCTGGCCCTTCACGTGCCCCTACTCTCCTGTTCTTCGTCTTCTCACTGTGCTGAGCCCCTGCTTGAAGCTGGGACCATGAGTCTCCTTGAAGGCAAGCCAGTGTGGTGGGAATGGAAATGAGTGGAGCTGGTAGGCAGGCTCCTGTGTTTAGGCTTAAGAGTCATAGAACAGAGAATACATTCAACAAACATCTGAGTCCGCACCTCCCAGATGTAACCATTATTTACATTTGTTCATTCACCCTTGCTTCAAATAAAGTTCAACTCCTTGCTTGTTTTAAGTCTTTCTCCTCCTCTCCCCGTGGGAACCACTACCGTGAATATGGTGTGTGTTCCATATTCAAGTTTCGGGTTGCTTAATCCCACTTTGAGATCTGAAAGTTATGTTAGGGTCTAAGCTTTTCTTATTTTAAAACGATCATATGAAAGCCTAGAGGAATTAAATAATTAATCCAAAGTCCTTCCCCCTCCCTCTTGCTCTCTCTATCCTCCTCCCTTTCTCCTTCCCTTCTGCCTCTCCCATTCTGAATTTATCCAGTGGCCACTGTTTGCTGGTCTATGCTATAAAGACTTTCAAAAAAGAAGAAAAGGAAGGAAGGAAAAATAAAAGAGGGAAAGAGAAATGTGGTGTGGTTTAATTTCTCTTATCAGGAAAGGGATGTTTACACAAGGGAAACAGGAAGTGATGTAAGACCGTATAGGATTAAAGGTTAACTTCCAGATGATCAGGGCCAAGTACAGAAGCCTTAGAAAGTACCGTGCACCATCTGGAAGAGGAACGTCAGTAACTGGGTGGTTGGGAAAGGTTCTGTGGCTGGGGACCATGGTGGGCGGGTTCATTTTGAGCCAGGTGCAGAGTGAAGAGGAAGGAATGAAAGGTCATGGCAAGGTGTGTTGGGAGTAGTGGAAGGTGAGCTTGTGAGAGTGTGGAGGAGACAGTGTAACGGAGCCACGTATCAGTTGAAGAACTTTTTACCTAACAAATTGGTAATCATCTCTTTTTTTCAACCATGATATCTAATAAATGGTGATAGTTTAAGAAAGATTCTCAGTAGTAAGAGTGCAAGTTGCTAAAGCTTTTTTGAAGAGGACTTTTCCTCAGAAGGTCAGATATGTGTGTTCTTTAACCAGTAGTCAGCCATGTGGTTTCTAAAGAAAAAAAGCAAATAAATTAAATGTTTTAAAGGGCTGTTTTAAACAGGTATGTTCAATATTTAAAATGGTATATAGAGTTACAGTAAAATAGATGGAACCAGGATATATTAAATTTAAAAAACATAAAAAAACAAACATAATTCAGTAAATTTTTTGTTACAAAAATATATGCACATAGCAAAATGGCAGAGGGAAACATGTGCCAGAATGTTAACAATGATCATTTCTGGAAGGTAGAATCAATTGCTTGTGACTTCTCTTTTCTTCTTATTGCTTGCTCAGATTTTCTAAAATCCCTTCAATGCACATGTTTGCTTTTGTAATAAGGGAGAAAATTATAAAAATAACAAACTGTAACAATTATGTATTTTTAAAAATAATCATGGAGCCAAAAATAAAATCATTCTCATTTATGAAAACTAAACTAATTTCACTGGCTCTAAGAACCTGGGGTGTGATGCTCTTGGGGTCAGAATTCCCAAATGATGATGTGATTGAGAAAGAAAACACACACTCCAAAAGTATAAGCAGTAACGAATAACTGATGAGGCCTTAGGACTTGCTAATCCCTTTAAGAAGCCGTGCTCTCCCGTGCAGGTCTTCAAAGGGACAGTCCCACTTGAGAGGTGGTGTGTCTGTGGTGTAGTCTATTACAGACATTCTTATGTTTGATAAACTATGCCTCAGGCAACCTTCTCCTTTAACTTATTTATTTTGTTTAAAAAGAAATAGGTACAGAAAAAAGAAAACCCAACAGTATTTCTTTCCTGAAATAGGCATTTCTCAGATTTTGCCACTAGTTTACCAATAACTTGGGGGAAGCGCCTTAATCATTTGGAACTTCAGAGCCCTCCCTAGAAAACAGTACTGAGAAAGTTTTCCTGTAGCCTTAAAATTCTCTAGTTCTGTGATTATAACAAAAGTTCTCATTCAAATTGCCATATGTGTACACAAACTGTTGTGAAAGAAATAGGAATGACAAACGAACCACAGTTTTACCTCCATTTGTACCAAAAGTTGTGTTTTGGGGCGAGTGAAAATCCACTCCTGTATTTGAATTGAGTGTCCGTTACCTGCGGCTGATGACCCTTTCAGTCCCAATGGAAATATTTGCTTTGATTTACTCGGTAGGACTTTAATTACTGAAAATATATACACACCAGCAATAGACTTGATTAGCATCCCCCCACAGTGTGTGTGCATGCGAGTGTACAGAATCAGAAGCAGTAGAGCAGCTTCGATGGCAGAGAGCAGCGAATGATGACAGCTGGCTCTGGTCACGGAGTGACAAGAAACACAGGCAAGATAGCATCAAAAATGACCCTTACCTAGTTCACAGATTTACCCATTTAAATACATTTTGAAAATGCAAAGAAATTAAAAAAATAAACAAACAAGAGGGGGCCCTTTCAGCACACGTGACTGTACCGTGCCAAGACGGAGATGAATAATCAATTCAACTCCATGTGGATGACAATTACATCTTTAACCCACAAAACTTGCTTTTGAAATTATAATCCTTTGTTCCTTAGCTAACATTTAACTTCTTAGAGGCTGAGCATCCTGTAGTATTTGACACGTGCTGGGGTCTGGATAACAGGATAGGATGAGAAATGATTGGTATTGTTTTTATTTTAGCGTATTATTGTCCTTGCCGCCCCAATTCCCATTCTCAAAATTGGTTGAGTTTGGATAGGTGTTTTGGAATAAACTTTTAAATTTTCTGGTATTTGGAAATGGAGAGAAAAAGATCATGGAAAAAAATGGTCAAAGAAATTAACGATTATCTTCTCCCCTCACACCAATGACTAAGAATGAAGATAAATTCCTCCCGACCTCCCATCTTCCATGCCCCACACATGGACCCCCTCCAGAAGGCTCAATACAGAAGCACGTGTGCATGGGAAGTGTGTGTGAGTGTGTACGCACACACCCACATAGAGTGGTAGGAAAATCCATAATTTAGGTGTTCGAAGATGCACAACATAGAAGAAGGGCATCATTTCCTATGTTTTTATTAAAAGAATTAATATTGGAGAGTTGGGGGAAGCATCACGGTTTTTCCTTAAATGTTCCCAAAAGCAAGTTCACTTTTTTGACTTGATATCACCAGAAACAAAAATGTGAACGTTTTGCGTAGGTCAGTATCCTCGGAGCCCAGGACAAAGAGATTGAGCCTCCGGAGCTTCCTCGGGATGGCAAGCTGGCCACCACCCCTTCACCTGAGGCTGTCACCACCCTGGGGCCACTGCTCAGCATCCCCGAGCATGAGGCAGAGGGGCCGGAAGTAAGAACTCCCAGCCCCGTTTTGAACCTAGAGTTGGGAAAGTTGGCACACAAAGGTAAGGTATCAGTGAATGAGCTGCTGTGTCTACGTGTGAAGAAGGCACAGAGGTAGTCTCTAAAACCTCCTGCAGAGAGAATGTATTTTGATTATAAACAGTGGGGGACAAGAGATCATTTTCATTTTACTATATATAAAATTGAAAAACTGACTGGCTGCAGAACCACCCTGGTCAAAACTTTTAAAGCTCTTTAGTGTTTGTTATTATTGCCTTTCATTTCAATGTCTTTACAGAGGGCTGTGTTCTTGTGTTTGCCACAGTCCCTACCATTCCCTATTATCTTACACGTGGCCTTCACACATATAGACATTGGAATTTTGAACCCTAGATTGCAGAAGAGGAAAAAGAGCTAGAACCTAGATTCATGAACATGTTTTCTGTGGAATTAATACCTACAGAAATTAACCATTAGGTACAGTTTCTGAAGAACGTGCTAGGAAGGCAATATCCTTGTTTAAAAGAAGCCAAGACTAACTTAAAAGCAAGTTACATGATACCATGTAGTTATAGTTTTTAAGAGCAAAGGTAGTGAAAATCCACTGCTCCTTCCCAATTGGTTTAAGGAGTGTTCATTTAGTTTCAGAAGGAAAGGAATTGAGACATACTTCAAATCTAGGGAAATGATGATGAGCGATGGGGACAGCACTGGTTGTGACACTGAGAAATGAAGCCTGTGGCACATAAGCCATCTCACAGAACACGGAAAGCAGCAAGTATCTATCTGGTCTTTCTGTGGCTTCTCTCTTCCTCAGGAAGGAAATATGAAGAGTAGAAAGAGGGATTTAACCAAGGCTCTATCGTTGTAGCTTTTCTTTGCTTTTTCACAGTGGATGTGTTCCTGAAACGTATTTGTATATTGACGTAAAAGGTCATGTTTTGTTATGCTGCAGGAGCCCCTCTTTATAGAAGAAAATTGGGACATGAGGAAGAGAACTTTACTTTTTTTTTGTAGCTTAAAAGGATCTTTTTTAGTGGCACAATGGCATGTGATGGCGGTGGTGCTTTCTAGAAACAAACTGGAAGGGAATGTGTATGGAAAGGCAAAAATCGTCTTCGTTCCAAATATTAATTTAATTTTTAGTCAATTACAAAGTCAACTAGGAAGTTGTATTTTTCTTCTGTCAACTAATCCTCACAAGAACATTAGCCAGTAAAGGCTCACCGTGTGATACTTTCAGGGAAATATGAATTTTTAACGGGGTTTCATGCAGATGAAAAGTTTTCTGTTTTCAAAGGACGGTGTGTTTAATGGTGGAGTTTCAGGTGGTGGAGGAAATGTTTTGGGTGTTAGAGAACTCTTCTTTAACTTAGAACAATATTTTCCTAGTTGGTATGTCTGTGTGCCTGGAGAATAAATTTTATAAAGCTTCTATGTTCCACCTTTTCAGTGAAAGAAACACCTATAAGAACACATTGTCCTTTCCTCTACCTAGACCCTAGATGTTTAGAAGACCTGAAGCCTGGAAACTGCAGTGAATATGTGGTTCGGTGGTATTACGACAAACAGGTCAACTCTTGCGCCCGCTTTTGGTTCAGTGGCTGCAACGGCTCAGGAAACAGATTCACCAGCGAAAAACAATGTCAGGAAACCTGTGCTCAAGGATGAGCCGGTAAGTCCATCTGTAATGAGATAAATCTACACCTCTATCGAGTCTGGAAAGAACCGCTGTAATTTCAACGTATTCACCCAATACAAACACAGCACCATATTTGATTGTGTACTAAGTATTTACAATTTATAAACATAATTGAATCCTGACAACCACACAAGGATGTGGATATTATTAACCACTGTAATAGATAAAAAGCTGAGATGCTGAGAAGTTTAGTAATCTGTTAACAGTGACCCAACTGAAAATGGCAGCACTGAGGATTTGACTCAGAGTTGTGAAATCTCGGTACGTAGGTTTAGTATCTACTTCACAACCTGCAATGTGGTTCTGATTCCTGTTCGTTCCTGTTCTGTGCATTATGTCGGATTAAACTCCTTCCCCAGCCCAGCGCCCCCATTCCTCCCTGGTCCCCTGGTCCCATCCACCCACTTCAGTCACCCGAACCCCTCACAGCCATGCCAGTAGCAAAAGGTAGGTGGGCAGTGGAGAAGGACTTGGGTTTGGGAGTCGGATGTGACGGGAGTGTGTCTGTACGTCGGAAGCCATGAGATAAAGCTATCCGGCTTGAAGGAAACCAGCAAGATGGAAAGGTTCTGGGGAATGGGAGGTGCTGGGATAGGAGGTGGGCCGGTGTGGTGAGGTGTTTGCCCCACTTGCTGTGAAAGTGAACAAAAAACCAATCTGAACGAAAATGACCTAATTCACACGGATTAACAGCTGTCACTCCGCACTCCTCCGACATGTTAGGTAACAACCCTTTATTGTGTGTTAAAACTATATACTGAAAACAAAAATTGGAATTTAAATGGAGGAACTTTTCTCATCCTTCCTTTGAAATATGTAAATGATGACTTTCAATTCTAGGAGGATAGAAGAAGGCGGCCCTTGACAGCCAGGAACTACGGTACTTAAAACCCACATCCACTGGCGAGAAGGGCATTTTAAAGAGAGGCCTTACGCTGAAAAGTGAGCCACCGAATTGCAATACGACCCGACAGAGTAACAGAATTGGCTGTGTCATTTTACAGTAATTCTGTGACACCCCGTCTGGGAAAACCATCAGTTGTGAGCGAAACTCAGGCAGCTCTTGTATCTGTCTCATGGCACTCTCTTCTTCTTTCAGGCCTGTGACCCTCGTTCAAGGTCAGTGGCACACACATAAAAAAAAAAAAAAACACTCAAGGAAGGAGGTGCTGGAAGAAGAGCCATCTTAGCAAAAATAATTTTGTGCAGTTTGATTAAATTTTTATGATGTAATATTTGATACTACAAAGAATGTAAGCAATATACTTGTCAGTTTAAAAATATTATAAAATGAACACCAGTGAATACTTCACGCAGAGAATGACCAAGCATGACCAATTCCACTGGAACTTCCTGTGTATCCCTCACCCATCCTTGCCCCCTATTTCCTGTCAGGGATAATTCATCTTGAATTTTGTGTTTACCATTTCACTTTGCTATTGTTTTTTGTATGTCATTTTACAGGTAAAACCATCTATATCTCTATGTATCTCTAAACAATACATAGTTTTGCTTATTTTAGAATGTTATAAAAATGGTATCATACTCTAGTCTTTTGCAACTTGTTAATTTCATAAATTAATCCATATGTCTTACCATATACATTCCTAAAAATATCTTAATGTGTTCTTAAAAATTTATTATTTAGGCGTTTTAAGCTTTAGAAAATTTATTTCATAATCCATAATTCTTTGCAATGTGGTATGTTATTACATTATAATTCATTCACTTTCACAGTTGTATATTTGTGTGAATATATCATATTTAAAGATTCTCTTGTCTATGATCAATTACATTGTTTCTGTTTATTTACTTATTTTTTACCAGTTCATCAACTTGCTATAAATACTCCTATGCACAGGTTTGGGTGCACACGTGCCAGTGTTTTTCTAGGATATATACCCAAAAATAAAATTGCTGGGTTGCAGAATATGTGAACATTCAAAAATAGTATATCATACCAAATCAAACCATTTTCCAAAGTGTTTGAACCAATTCATTATAAACTCTCATCAAGTGTGTATAAGAGTTCCTTTTGCTTGATATTCTTACCAATACTGACTATTGTCAGATTTCTTCATTTTGCTAATACTGAGTAGAAAATGATATCTTGTTTTATTTTCTCTGGTGACATTTTGCCATATTTATTCACCATCTGTGCTGCGGCTGCTTCTGTAAAATGCGTGTTTATCGCGGGGGAAGATTTTTCTGTTGGATTGTTTGTCTTTTCCTTGAATTTTTCGGAGTTTCTTATATATTCTTAAAGCAAGTTGTTTGTTCATTATTTGTATTGCAAATATCTCTGTGGCTTGTCTTCTTTACTCTTTTCTTTTTTAAATCAAGAGACACTCTCAATTTTTAATGCAGTCTCAAATTTACCCATTTTTTCCCTCATGACTAGCACATATTTCCCTTGTTTATGCTGATCTGCCTCTCAGTCACCTTTCTTGCCCGGGAAACTCCCCCAAGACAAAAAATGTTTGGTGTTGGGTTTCCCTCTCTAAATTCCCATCTTCGTGGCACCATGGTAATTTCTAGAGGGTTGTTTTTTCTTTATCTTTTTTAGTTGTCCTCAGCATGAAAGTGGATCTGAACTACATAGATGGCTATTACCATATTTTATTGCTGTGGGATGAGGGACTTTGGGTATTTTCTTAATTCCTGGAAGTCCAGTAATGCAGTAAAAAGCATAGATTAATCATCAGATGGCTATTGAAAAGTAGAAAAACTCTTTGGAGAATCGAGCCTGCTATTTTGCCAGAAGTAGTAGTACTTACATTCCTTTTTCAAGCTTTTCACGACTCTGTCCACATAGAAAGTTGATATGAAAACACTAGGGTGTGTGTCCCTTTGTTCCTTCTGTGATGACGAAACCCTAATACTTCACGGACCACTTGCGGGCCTCCCCTCCTCCGTGTGGGACTTCCTCGTCACATATTTAACAATTAGGGCCCAAAGCACCTGGTTTATGCCTCCATTCTACCCTTAGTCTGAACTGCCTTGGATTTAGAGCATTGGCATTGGTTTCCATTTGCCACGCTAACAAATTGCCACAAATTTGGCAGCTAAACAACACAAATGTATTGTTTTACAGTTCTGTAGGTCAGATGTCTGATGCAGGTCTCACGGGGCTCAAATCCAGGTATCAGTGGGGTTGTATTTCTTTCCTTTCCTTTTCCATCTTTTCCATCTTCTAGACGCCGCACACTTTCCCTGGCTCACGGCCCATTTCTCTGTCTTCAAAGCTGGCAACGACAGGTTGAGTCTTTCTCGGGCTGCCACGGCTCTGACCGCAGCTGGGGAAGGTTCTCGGCTTTTCAGGGCTCCTGTGCTTACATCTGGCCCCCGTGGATAATCCAGGATCAGCTTCCCGTCTCAGACAGACACACCTACAGATATCCTTTTGCCATGTAAGGTAACTATTCAAAGGCAACTGGGGAATGGACACTGTTGCCGCCATTACTCCCTCAACCACAGCATCTATATCCTCTGCCGGTTCTCTGAGTTTAGGAGTAAAGACATGTCTTATTTGTCTCTATGTCTCTAGTTCCTGGCCTATAGGAAGAACTCAACTCATTTAAAAAATTATTAGAACTTACTTGATTATATAAATAGTTAAATACTTGGAGCCCTGGCTGGTGTAGCTCAATGGATTGAGTGAAGTCTGCAAACCAAAGTGTCACTGGTTTGATTCCCAGTCAGGGCACATGCCTGGGTTGTGGGCCAGGTCCCCAATAGGGGGTGCATGAGAGGCAACCACACATTAATGTTTCTCTCCCTCTCTTCCTCCCTCCCTTCCCCTCTCTAAAAATAAATAAATAAAATCTTTTAAAAAATAGTTAACTACTTGGAAAATGGGAATAGGAATAGATCAGAAAAAATTATCCCAGTTTAAAAGGAAAATAAGAGAAAAGTGGTATGTCAGTGACTACAAGCTCTTACTCTGTTACATCCACGTTGAGATTGAGAACACTCCCTTCCCCTTCTCCCCATACCCAGGATTAACAAAACAAAGAAAAGTCGGAGGGAGTGTTGTCTAGCTAGAAAAAGCATCAAAGAGGCTTAATCAAACAATCTGAGGATTAATTCTGGGAAAGAGAATGATGATTTATGTTTTTGTATTCGGCTAGTCAAAAAGCCAACAAAGATGGAGAAGATATATGACATTTTGTTTCTCTGTTCTCCAGCGGAAAAAGGACAGACTATGTACAAAATGTGCTAGGAACAAGAATGTATAGTATCTAAAGAAGTCGCCATTTAAAATTAAGACATTGAGAAACTTTTAGAGTTTTATCAAGTACTAATGATACTCAAGAATTTTAACAATGGAAACACTTCACTGAAATGTTAAAATACTTAGGTGATCATTCTATCATTCCATTGAAACAGCTTTGCTAACTGCAAGAGATGCTCTACTCAGGGGTCTGCAGAGAGTGATAAATGTATGCAACAATTAGACTTGGTGATTTTAGTCTTAATGTTTATCCTAAACACAACAAAAAGTAAATGATAGAATGAGAGAAAAATATTTGCAAGTAACACATAACAGAATTGTTTCATATCTCTAATAAACCAAGAGATCTTGTAAGTCAAAAAGACTAAAAAAGAGAAAATAGAAAAATGATACAGATTGTCAGCTCACACCTTCATTATTGTCGGGCCAATAAACCTTCATTAACCGTCAGAGAAATGTTTGCCGAGTGGGTCTGGGATGAGGCTGGAGCACTCACAGGCAGGTCTGCTGAGTAAGCCTGGCTGAAAACCAGCAAGGAGACATCTGCATCCTGCTACCCTTAGGAGAGACTCTACTCCTTGACTATTTGACTGTTTGACTTGGGATTTTAGCAACTTTTTTCTTCCTTTTTCTCTATAAATCTATAATTCAATATCATTTGTGAATAGCAATGCAAAGATGGATTAATGCTGCTGAAGTGTCCAAGATTCCCCCCTTGTATTTTTAATGTCACTAAAGTAATGTCACATATTTTAGATTGTGTATATATGATCATCAAAATGAAAATAGCCCCAAATCATATTTCATACATATATTTATGGCACTTTGGGTTTTTTAAAAATATTGAACTGATTTGAATTTTAAGAGCATTACTTTTTATAACTTTACAAAAATTAATATCTTTGAAAATATTTTTCATTTAAACAAATACATTTAAAATCACACCAGACTCTGAAAGTTAGGAAGTTTTGAATCAGGTTAAAAAAAGAAAGGCTCTTAGAATCACCAAGAATCTTCTAGTCCTACATCTCCTCTATCTATTGCTTTTGTCCTTTATTCAAACACCCTCAGTGACTGGGCATTCTTGGGTGAACATTTCTGGCAGGACAATGATCTGGGCAGTCCTGTTCTTTGGGTAACACCAATCTCGCTGCTGCGCAGGTGCTGGGTGTCTCCTGTGGCTTCCACCCTAACAAATCCTGCTCTGACCGCGGAGCCTTTTATAACGACTGTGCTGTTATTGTAAGACTGGCCATACGTCCTCTTTCCTTCCAGCTGCTTCAGCAGCTTCTCCCACTTCTAGGGCTCTCTGATCATCTCAGCCTCTAATTCTGAGTGTGCCCTCCAGTGTGTGAGGGTTGCACAGTGACTGGAGGAGGGGAATGGAGCAAACGAACACATCCCTTGTTCTAAATAGTATATTCCTATAGAATATTAAAAACCCAAGGTAACTGCCATGGTAATAGAAGACATGGGAAAATTTACCTCTATCTTGGAACCAGAAAGGAACAGAGGAATTACATAGTAGAAATTCTAAATGGTAAAATAGGACTTGTGAATTGCAAAGACAGCAAAGACTTCTTTCCCTTTTTCTCTCTGAAACGGACTGCAGGCTTCAATTTTATTTTTGCCAGTCTTCAATTTGCCCTTAAACTCTCTACTCACAGTTTCTTAACATTATTTTTAACTTCTAACAGAATTATCCAGTTATTTCCTCCTTAGCATATTAGTTAGTGTTATCTTAAATTTATTATTTGGCTGTTTTCCCTGTCTCGCATCTTAATGAAGAGTGCTATGGTTTTGTCAGTATCTGCAAATTGGGGTTTTTCTCGAATTGTTCTATTGTGAATAACTCTCTGCTCAGACTTGCTTTCAGCCGTTTAAAGCAAAACAGAACATGTCCCTCCTGGGGGGCGGGGACAAAACCCTTGCCTTTATGTAATGGTCTGATCTCTAGTCTTCCAGGAAATAAATATTGCAATGTGTAGACTTTCCCTGTGGTACACTACTTTGTTATTAGAAAAATACTCACAAATACAGTAAAATGAACTAAAATTGTGCGTCTTCAAATTTTAGAGCTTTTCTCATACTAAAAGTGAGAGGCTAAATCTATTAAACTTACTTTGGACCCCTCTACACCTTCATCACAAACCAGAAGTCCCTCTGTGTTCCATTTCTCTGTCAATGGTGCAGTCACTCAGCCAGTGACATTGCCTGGCCTTGGTGAGACACTCCTGACTCTTTCCTCTCCCTTACTCCCCCATGTCCGGTACACCTGGTCTATCTTTCTGCTTCCTGTTCCTCTCTGCCCTGTGTCCATCATTTCTTCAAAGCTGGCCTCCTCACCTCCAAACTTTACCCACCCAGCACTGTGGAGTTACGGTATGTGGGACACAATCCTTTTGGATTTCGGCATGCTCCAGCTTCTTCAAGATGCAGAGTACACTTTTTAGCACTGTATTCAAGGTCTTTCAGGACCTCACTGCTGCTTACATTGCTAGTTTATCTCCCTTCAGGTCCTTATACATGATATTTGGTTCAGCTACCCTCAACCATTTGCTACTTTTTGAAAACACCATTCATTTCCTTTTAGGAATCTTCCCTTCCCTCCTTCACTCTCTTCCTTACATCTTCACTTAGCATTATGGAATTCATTCCTTATCAGGAAAGACCGACCGGAGTCTTTTAAGACCTTCACCACTGTTCAATTTAATCAATTCATTTTTGTTGGGCCCTTAAGTGTTTCCAATGTTATGTTATCATGGCCAAATCTTCATTGAATATCCTTATACATGCTAGTCTTTGTAGGGGCAGTGTATCTACAGGAGATATTCATAAATGAAAACTGTAAGGACAAAGAGGAGATATTTTTGATCGGTATTTCAAAGCGCCCTCCTTAAAGATTGCACCAATTTGCGTTCCCCCGACTTAGCAGCGGGCATTCTTTCCCACTTCCTCACCGACACCGAATGTTGTCAGTTAATCGACCTTTGTTCGTCTGATGGTTGAGATGAAATCTCCCTTTAGTTTTCATCTTTATTTCTCTTTCATTTCTTCATTTCTTAATATTGTGAAGTGTCTTGTGTATGCAAAAGAATGTATGTTACATACAATTAGACTTTCAAGTAAAATAATCATACAAAAGCCTGTGTATCTACCATCCAGCTAAAGAAATAGATTATTACCAAGATCACCGAAGCCCCCTCTAAGTTTGCTCCCCAGACAAACAGAGCCAAAGCCAACCTGAAGATAAGCAGTTGCAGTGATTCGGGATCCCCGAGGATATGCTATGAGTTTCCAGAAATTGTTATGGCCAGCAATGTGCTCTGTGCAATCCCAGAAGCTGCTCTGTCTAAGGACATACTGCGAGTCCCCGGAGTCCGGCCTTGGATGCAGGTCAGAGCAGGACTCCCTAGGGCAGCCAGCCTATAATGAACTACAAATACTTGGTGTAGAGGTACTGGAACTCTGTGGGAGCCCAGCTCAGCCCTGTGGCCGTTAGGGATGCAATGCCAAGTTCTAAAGACCACCAGAAACCTCATCCCACACAGGAACTTTGATCTTTTCACACGTTCTACTTCCCTGCTGCCACTCAGGATGCCCAGTGTAAAAACTGGGTGTGGTTGTGCAAGGCATTCATTTGGAATTACGTCAAGAACTCAGGAATGCTTGAGTATTGCTCCAAACTCTGCCGCCTCTGTCCACAAGAATATGTACAGAAAGGAAAGCAAAGTTCCTCATTATTTTCTATACTTGAATCAAGTGCCAGGGCTGAGCTTTATGACAAGCAAGTCTAGATCATGTAGCATCTTTTGGTCCTAGGTTACTGCATCCTAAACAGTTTCTAACCAAATGCTATCTAGCACATTCTTTAATGTCTTGGGAAAGTAAGCAGAGAAAGACGTTCATTCATTCATACAACGGTTGCTGCCTACTATAGCATCTCTGCATTTATGAAGCTTATTTTCTAATGGAGGAAACACAAAAGAGCCACATAAATGTCATGTTGAAATTAATGTGTGAAATACTCTGATGTGCTCAGTACTGCGGAAAAAAGGTCCATTGTCCTAGCAGAGCACATAGCAGAGAAAATACAGCAAGAGAGAGCAAGTCTTCAAAGCTATGGAAGATGATAATTGTTTGATTATAATCATTATTTATTTTCTGATCCTTCTCATGGTCCTTGTAGGTAGGGTATACTTTCCCAAACATTTGATTTTGGGCTTGGCTATTACTTTGCTTTGGACGGTGGACTGTGTATAGATGTGAAGTAAGCCGTGACTGAGCAGAAGCATTAAGTGTGTTTGTGTGCTTTGGCCCCATGCCTGTTGTTCTGGATTGTCACCAAGATACTAGCGTGCCTCCTTCACCTGGGTTTCTGGGACGAGATGCACAGAGCCGGCCCAGGCAAGCCCGGCTGAAACAAGCCAAGCTGGTTGGGCCCAGCAGAGCTGGAACCGACTGCGACCCTCACGTCCCGGAGCACGAAGTGAACGTTTTCATCAGCCACGATTCGGGACTGTTACAACCATGAAAGTTGACAAATGCAAGTGTCTGCCCTCAGGCTTGCTGGGCTGTGTAGGGAGGCTGGAGCCCTGGCCTGGCTGGCCTGTGACAGAGGAGTGAGGTCGCAGGGGATGGCGGGGGCTCTTCCCGCGCAGGGAACGGCTCTGGCAGGGTTGCTGCTGCCACTTCTTAGTGGAGAAAGAGAAAGATGGAGAATTTTGCTATCAATCAGGATGTAGGAACAGGGACCGGATTTATCTACATTCCTAAAACAACCAAAACAGACAAAATACAGGAGACAACAGCCTGCAAAACACTGTAAATCAGTTAAGAAAGAGCAGTGATCCCCAATAGGTAGGAAAACCTACAACTGCCTAGCCCACTGATTTGAGTGTTTCCAGGCTACAGCACAGAGAAGGGGAACTGAGGCAGAACCTGGCAGACTCCCTGGATTGAGGAAAAAGAGCTGCAAGTCCAGGAAGACCACAGTGACTGGAAATCTGAGGACGAGAACAAACTACTGGAAAGGAGAGAAGTTCACAGAGCAAGCAGCTGGGAGATCTGCGGAGGGTTCCTCTTGAGTAACGATGAATGAATGCACATAAGGAAACTACCCCAAACTGGGAACAGAACCAACTGAAAGGATTAGCGGTACCAGGGCCAGGTGTTAACGCTGAACCAGGAACAGCTCCTGTAACACCAGCCAGACTGGAAAATCTTGAGATTCATGGAGTATGGGGCAGAGAACACAGTCTGGGCCATAACACAGGAGCCAATGAATTTAAATGCATTTGAATCATACCAAATAGGTTCTCTTATCACAATGAAATTAAATTATAAACCAAAACTAAAACTATATTTGGACAAAATATTTCAAAATTCTGTAACACACTTCTAGATTCAAAGGTCAAAAAAAGACATCAAAGATGAAGTTAGAAAGCATTTTGAATAAAATGAAAATAAGTACACAGCGTATCAAAATTTGTGGCATGCTACTGAAGTAGTACATTCAGGAAACTCTGTAGCACTGAACAGCTATTGGAAAGGAAGAAGGGTTTCAAATCAAGGACATAAGCATCTCCTTAAAGAACCTATAAAGGAAGAGCACATTAAGTGTAAATTAAGTAGGAGAAAGAAAGATCAAGATAGAAACTAATTTTGAAATAGAAAGGAGAAAATAAATGGATATACACATATTTTAAAACTTATCAAACTGTATACTTTAAATAGATGCAGTTTACTGTATATCAATTATATCTCAATAAAGCTGTTAAATATTTTTTAAAGTGTCTTGGGGGAGGAGTGGAGGGAGGGAGAGGACAGAGAGAGAGAGAGAGACAGAGAGAGAGAGACTTCTCCAGAGACTAGATATCCCTTATGTGCTCAGCATTATAATATTTTAATAGTATGCATTGTCTCTGTCTAGAGGTAAATGTAACTACATTGGTGACTCGCATGTGATCAATCAAATTAGCACATCTGTTCTTGAGAGGCGCTCGGTGTTGGAGAGGCGGGTAGAGAGCTCATCCTCCTCTTGTGCTATTACTTAACCCACAAATGTGCTGGCATAGTCCCAACAATAACTGCAAGTGTTTCAGAAGCCCAGCTTCACTGCTGTTGTCCCTGTGCCTGCCGACGGCATCTCCATGTAGCCGTTCTTCCAAGCTGACCTTCAGCCCTCACTTTCCTTCCACGTTCTGTTAGTCACTGAGTCCTACCAGTTAGCCCTCAGAAATCTCTCAGATCTATCCCCTCCTCTATGTTCTAATGTCTTTAAATCTTCTCCTTATGTTTATTCATTGCTGGGCCAATGAATACTTCATAGAAGTATCAGAAACATTCTTCCTAGGACACAAATCAGATTATTTTCAAAGCATCCTTCCCCATTACGTGCACAAGCAGGTTCAGCCTTGGCAGCAGGGTTTATAATCCCCTTCAAAACCCAGTTTCCATTCTGTTCCATCAGTCCCTCCCCACCTGATGCTCCAGCCATTCTGCTTACTAATCCCAAATGTACGAGGTTGGGTTTGATTTTGGTATTTTTGCCTTTGTATCTTCATGCCTTCTGTTTCCTCTACCTCTTCTCTGCATGGGAGACTCCTACATATTCTATAAGATTTGGTTTCAATATTACATCCTTAATGAAGCATTTCCTAATAGTCCAGGAAAAAAATGACCCCCCCCCTTTGTTTGGCCCCTAATAGTATTGCCCTTATGGCATCTACTGACGGCACAAGTAAGATGATAACTGACTGGAACCTGGGGCCGTGGACTTGAACTCCTACAGTGGTGTGGGCTGGGAGAAGTCACAGAAATGATGACGTAGAAAGCAGCAGAAAGTAGAGAGGGGACTGCTTAGGCTAGAGGGTGCGGTACCACCTTTCTTAGAGCCACTTAGAGACGGAGAGCATTTTTAGAAAGATAGCAATAAAATGTGAAAAACATCATTTTTTCTTAAAATAGACATTGGGAGCAGACAGAGATATGTTCTGGGCATTTCCAAGCTTGCAATGATTAAACCCGTCTACCTAGGAAAAAAATACTTTGCTTACTAACAGAGGGACTTATTTTTTTTGATGAAAACTATAACCAGGCATTTTAAAACAGGGCTTATGCCCTGGCTGGTATGGCTCAGTTGGTAGGACCACCCATAAACGAAGGGTTGCAGGTTCTATTCCCAGTCAGGGCACATGCTTAGGTTGTGGGTCCGATCCCCAGTCCAGGCATGTACAGGAGGCAACCAATTATTTCTCTCTCTTTCCCTTCCTCTCTAACAGGGGTGTCAAACTCATCTTCACCGGAGGGCCACATCAGCCTGGCTGTTGCCTTCAAAGGGACAAATGTAATTTCATCTCCTTAACTGTTAGGGAGTAGTTACATTTATACAGTCCTAAAATGACATTCGGCCCTTCAAAGGCAATGGCAAAAAATATAATCTTGTGGCAAAAAATATAAAATATAAAAATAATCTTTTATTTTAGTCCAGCCACAAGAACTTAAGTGGGGGTGGATTTCTCCCCTTCCCCAACCGTGCCTCCTTGTGGGCATGGACCAGCTAGGCCAATTAACTTGAAGGGCAATGGAACAAGGGCGTCAGAAGAGTGGTGAACGGCTCATGAAATACAAATCAGACTGAAAGGCGCACATATGGAAGGTGACTGTACACCTAATCTAGATGGTAAAACAACAGAAATTTATTTTCTCACAGTTCAGGAATCTAGAAGTCCAAGATCAAGGTGTCGGTGGATTTGGTGTCTTCTGAAATGTCTCTTTGGCTTGCACCTGGCCAGCTTCTCACTGTGTTTTCACATGGTCTTTCCTCTGGTCACACACTCCTCTGTGTCTTAATCTCCTCCTCCTATCAGGACATCGGCCATACCGGATTAAGGCCCACCCGTATGGCCTCGTTGTACCTTAATTTACCTTTTCGAAGTCCCCATGCCCAAATACAGCCACTTTCTGAGATCCTGGGGGTCAGGACTTCACCATATGAGTTTTGGGGAACACAATTCAGTGGAAAACAGTGGTGATAGTTAGGAAGTAAAGGGATTCAGTGACTAGTGGCTTTGCTGAAGTCAAAGAACTGATGTCATGCGAATGAATAGAAAAGAATTGGAAGAACATAATTTTGTGGTGAAAGAGTGGAATGACTAAATTTATTACCTCGGAGGGGCTCCTTGGGTTATGACAAAGTTTAAGTCAAGGTCATGGAAGCGGGTAGCTGGAGAGGAAGACTGGTCATGAACTCACGAGGCAAGGATTCCACAGGAAAATTGAAGTCACTCAGGGTGAGGCAAGACTTGGGGGGCAGGTACTGAAAACGGGGGTGTGGGTTATGGGAACCGCAAGACTGAGCACACTAGTCCTCAAGACCCTTTAGTGGATGTGGGAACGCAGAGGCCCTCCCTTCAAAGGCCTTCGAAGGGCTCAAACGTAAAGTGGACCGGGAGAGTCTGGTCCCTCTGGAGCTTCAGCCTGCCTTGAATATGAGCATTCGGGGGGAGAGGCCCTGGGCTCAGGAGTCCCGGATAACAGACTCTCTGGGGTTGGCGGTGCTCCAGGAATGAGAGGTCTATGAGATGGTTGGTACCTATGGAAGGGGTGGTGGAGCAAGCATGAGGCCCTCTTAAGCTGAATTTAGATTGTAGCACTGCTTCTTACTTTACACCTTTCCCATCAGCATACAGCAACAGAAGACAAAGAATAAATCTAAAATACTGGGAAAATAAATGCTATTCTTCATGTTGTTGAACACATATTTTGAATCCTATTCCACGGCTTTACCTTTTTAGTGCCTTATTACCATGGATATCATAGTAACCATAGTAAAACTATGTATAACTATATGCATAATTATGTGTATAAGATATATAGGCTGAGAATAGAACAGAAATTCAAAACAGGAGAGTCCTGGACTTTTGTTCTAATAATACCAATAGCATATATGAAGTGAATGCACAGTATGTGCCAAATCCTATTCTAAACCATATTAATTTAACCTTCGTAACAATCTGCTTTTCACATTGACTTTTAGGTGCTCTAATGTTTTGAATTTGAGTCAGTTGTATGTATTGTGGAAAAAAAAAACCCTCTTACCTGCTCACTCTCTTTTTTTTATTTTTTATTTTTAGAGAGAGGGGAAGAGAGGGAGAAAGAGAGGGAAAGAAATATCAATGTGTGGTTGCCTCTCACGCACCCTACACTAGGGAACTTGGCCCACAACCCAGGCATGCGCCCTGACTGGGAATCGAACCAGTGACCCTTTGGTTCACAGGTGGGTGCTCAATCCACTGAGCTACACCAGCCAGGACTCTCCTCACTCTCTTAACAGTAGGGCCTTTCATATTCTTCATCTTATCATATAATTCTATTTGTCAGCTTTTTTTTTTTTGCTGTTCTGTTTAAGAAATCTTTGCTTATTTTTAGACAATGAAGAAGCTCTATTATTATTCTAAAATTCTTGTTGCATTACATTTTACATTTAATTCTTCAATCCATTTGGAATTGACTTTGACGTATGGTGTGAGGTGGAGATCCAGATTGTTCCTCATATTTCTATCCAGGTAACTGAATCCCATTCACTGAAGTGACCATCCTTTTCCACTGCAACTGAGGGGTCATCTCTGTTATAAATCAAATGAGCAGATCTGGGCGATGTTTCTGGGTTCTCTCTTGTGTTCCATTGCTTTATTTGTTGTTGTGTGTTAGCGCTATTAACATAATTTTGCAGTTGAGGAAACTTAAGCACATGAGGGTTAAATAACCTTAGGCCCTAGGTCACGGTACTAGGTACTAGTGTGTCTGCCCTGTTAATTATATCACATGTGTGTCTGAGGAGCAGGTTTGCTGAAGGTACTATGTCTTTCTAAGGAGCTTCCAGAACTGATTCTTCAAAGAATGCTCCCCACATTGGGAACAGGTATTAGGATGGAAGAAGGTTTAAGTCAAAGGGACGTGGGTTTGAATCACCATTCCATTCATTAGCAGGGAGAATATAGACAGTTAAGCTCTCTGAAATGTTTCTTTGTATAAATTGAGAAAAATAATCCCTATCTAGCAAGTTTAGACAAAAAACAAATCAGACTGTGTCTACGTAGCCTAGCATATAGTGCTGATAATGTGATTTGTCTCCTAATCCCTTGACGAAACTGCTTACACCTGAAGAAATTTATAGATACATTTTCTAGCCTATGATGTTCTAGTAATTTTGATGTATTCTGGTGGGTGTTGATACCTAATGGCAAAGGAAAAAGAGAAGGAAGGTCAGAGCTGAGAAAAAAAAAAAAAAAAAACCAGTAGCTTTTGCTGGATACCACCACAGCTAGTCATGTCTCTCTTTATTTTCATTCTGCTTTGCAAATACCAGTGATGTGTGATTAGGGATGAGAATTACACAGAAAGGTAGCAACCTGCCGAAGGCATTCTTGTTAGATCAGCCTAGGGGGAGGGTGCAGGCTTGCTCCTCAGCTCAATCCCTCGTATAGCCTCAATTGCCGTGAAGAAATCATAATCACTGAAGCCGTGTTTGGAGGCAATTTAAACTTCCAACAAAAACAGGTCTCTTACAAATCACTTTTTTCTTCCCTTTCCTTTCTCTCACCTTCTCACCTCTTCTATTTTTTTTTTCCCATCTGTTTTCCCACTTCATCTTTATCTTCTTCCCATTGTTCGGACCTGCCCGCCTCTGATGCGCTGCTGCGTTTCCCTCCAATCTAAGGAAACGCTGCATCAACATCAGCAGCGTGGAGAAAGGGAACTGACCTGGACAAGAGAGAAGCACTTGTACAGCAATGCTAAAGTCTACTGGCTGTGTCTTTGCAAAATTACCTCAAGTGAAGAGATATTTCCTAAGTCTCAACAGATTTGCAAAACAAAATTATTTTAAATTTATCTTAAAACTGCATGTGGTGGCACCCACCCTGTCCAGGCTGAGGAGGTGGGGGCATACCAGCTCATAGCCACATCCGGGGACAGATTCACTCTGCTGTGGACAGAGGCACCGGGCTGTCACAGACTTGTGCCGGCAGACATTTGCCTCACCCCGCCGAGTCCCTTGCTCTGATTCAGGCTGCTGAAGCATCCATCTAATTATGGTTCCCGTGAGATGTGCCAACGGGGAGAGATGGAACTGATTCTGCATTTCTTATTTGCCTAGTATAGAATAGGAGCGACTGCGATTTCTTTATTACAGTGATTTTTTTTTTAAAGACTCAAGCTAATGTAATTTCTCTGAGGAACTGGGGGAAGAAAACATACAAAGAGCAGTACAGAGGATTTGCCCTGGGGTCACATTTCAAACTGATGGTTAATGTGCAGAAGTCATCTAAATGTAATAAAACATTTAATTTCAGAATATATAGAGAATGGGTAAAGACCATTTTAAAAAGCCAGAACATGTCTTGTACTAACCCTTTTTTCTTTCCTACTTGCAGAATCTGGGGCTGTTTTGTAGTTTTATTAAATTGCATATGCCTTCAGCTCTGGTTTTCAGTAATTGCATTTCCCCTGGAATTTTCACTCCGAACCATTCTAGGATCTAATGCTACACTGGAATTTGAAGCATGTGCTGAGGATAATTGAGAAACTTAGGTTCTGTTTGTCTCCCCCAATACTTCAGAAAGCAATTACAGACGTGCCTGGCACCATTGGAAATCCAGAGCTCTCCGCACTGAGCAGGATGCAGAATTTCTCAACCTCTGTGTCCTGGTCAGAGACGATGAACGAGGCTTATGCCTGGCAGCAAAGAAAAATGTGAAAAGGGAAGTAGTAGGGGGGCTTTTGAGTTGGAACAAGGAAGGACTCTCTCCAATCTACAAGGGATAAAACTGATGATAGCTTTTTTTATTCCCTTGATAGGGTCTAGCCGGGGGAGGGGGATGCGTCCAACCTTTTGGTGTCTCTGCACCACACCGGAAGAAGAGCTGTCTTGGGACACACATTAATTACATTGTGATGTATAATCATGAAAAAATCTCATAATGTTTTAAGTGGAAGAAGAACTGTCTTGAGCCACACATTAAATACATTACGACAGGTCATCACAAAAAACATCTCATAATGTTTTAAGTAAATTTACGATTTTGTGTTGGGCTGCATACACAGCCATCCTGGGCTGCATGCGGTCCATGGGCTGCAGGTTGGACACCCCCAGTACACAATAGGACTAGAAAGCAAAAGGTGCTGCTATCTGTCTTTTAGACCTGGATGTTTCCGAAAGTTCCAGGTCTCTGTCCATGACCTTATCTGTCCTCCAGCCCCTTTGTCTGTTCCTCGCCACTGATGCCAATGAGGGAAGGAAGGCCTGCCAGAGCCACTGTCAAGTGCTCCTACTTCCAGGAGCTATGTGTGCTAGAACGCCAGTTCCTAGAATTCACTTCTTGTTGACAGTGGCTTCACAGCAGTGCCTGGAGGATAAATGCCAAGTTAAAAGTCTGGACTTCAGAAATAAATCCATGTCTCCACAGTCACTTAATATTCAACAAAGGGTGCAGAAACATAAAATGGAGTAAAAATAGCCTCTTCAACAAATGGTGTTGGGAGATCTGGACAGCTACATGCAAAAAAAATGAAACTTGACCACCAACTAACACCATACACAAAAATAAACTCCAGGTGGATAAAAGACTTAAGTATAAGTCATGATACCATAAAAGTCCTAGAGGAGAACATAAGCAGTAAAATCTCAGATATTCCATGAAGCAATATTTTCACCAATGTGTCCCCTAGAGCAAGGGACATAAAAGAAAAAATAAACAAATGGGACACATTCTTCAAAATAAAAAGCTTCATGGCTAAAGAAAACATCAGCAAAATGAAGAGGGAACCAACCATATGGGAAAATATATTTGCCAATGATACCTTGGACAAGGGTAAGATCTCCAAAATGTATAAAGAACTCACAGGACTCCACTCCAGGAAGACAAACAATCCAATTTAAAAATGGGCAAAGGACCTGAACAGACAGTTCTCCAAGGAGGATTTACAGAGGGCCCAGAGACATATGAAAGGATGCTCAGAATCACTACCCATCAAAGATACGCAAATTAAAACCACAATGAGATACCACTTCACACCAGTCAGAATGGCCATCATAACCAAATCAACAAACAAGTGCTGATGAGGTTGTGGAGAAAAGGGAACCCTAGTGCACTGTTGGTGGGAATGCAGACTGGTGAAGTCACTGTGGAAAACAGTATGAAATTTTCTCAAAAAACTGAAAGTGGAAATGCCTTTTGACTTGACAATTCCACTGCTGGGATTGTACCCTAATAATCCTGAAACACTATTCCAAAAGAACCTACACACCCCAATGTTCATAGCAGCACTATTTACAATAGCCAAGTGCTGGAAACAACCTAAGTGCCCATCAGTAAATGAGTGGATCAAAAAACCATGGTACATTTACACAATGGAATTCTATGCAGCAGAAAGAAAAAGGAGCTCCTACCATTTGCAACAGCATGGATGGAACTGGAGAGCATTTTGCTAAATGAAATAAGCCAGGCAGTGAAACACAAATACCATATGATCTCACCTATAAGTGGAACCTAATCAACAAAACAAATAAGCAAGCAAAATATAACCAGAGACATTGAAGTGAAGAACTGAAAGTAACCAGAGGGAGAGGTTAGGAGGGTAACAGGGGAAATAAGGGGAAGGGTTGTCAAGGAACATGTATAAAGGGGGTAGGATTGAGGGTGGGAGATGGGGGTGGGTGGGGTGGGGGAAAGAGGTGGTGGGAAAAAGGAAACAACTGTACTTGAACAACAACTTAAAAAAAAGTCTGGGCTTAACACCTCCCTGACTCTGAGGAGCCAAGACCAGAGCAGCACAATCAAACCCCAGCGCTCCTGTGAGGAAGGAGTCTTTTTTCTTGACCTCAGTGACACAGGCCCACCATTGTCCACTCCATCACCAAACACAGTTCCATCGACTACAGATGTAGCCATAAAGTGTACTTAAAAACCTGGAGCTTAATTCCAGACACAAGAAGACAAATACCAGTTGAATCTAAATATACGACATACTTAAAGTGGTCCAAACCATAGAGACGTACAGCTTCATGGTGATTGGCAGGGGCAGGGAGGCTGGGAAGGTTATTGTGGAATAGGTACAGGGCTTCAGATTCACAAGACGACAGAGCCATGGAGGTGGACGGTGGCGGCGGCTGCACAGCAATGCAAGTGTATTTAATACCACCGAACTATACACTTGAAAATGAGTGAGGCGGTTAATTTATGTGTATTTTAACACAATAAAAATATCGGGAGCTTAATTAACATGAAGTAGTAAGTGAAATGTAAAGTCAAGCAATCCTAAGTGAAACAAGGAAGACAGAGAAAGACAAATACTGTACAATTTCACTTACATGTGGAATCTAAAAAACAATATAAACAAACAAACAATAGAAACTGTTAGTTGTCGGAGGGGAGGGAGTTGGTAGGCTGGGTGGAAAAGGTGAAGGGATTAAGAAGTACAAATAGGCAGTCACAAAATAGTCAAGAGGATGTAAAACACAGCATAGGGAATGTAGTCAATGATATTGTAATAACCGTGTATGGTGTCAGGTGGGTAGCAGACTTATCGTGGGGATCACTTCATAAATTATATAAATGTCTAACTATGTTGTACACCTGAAACTAATAGAAAACAAAATTGAATGTCAACTACAATTGAAAAAATAAAAATTAAAAACAAACTAGACCCTAGTGTCCAACAATAGGTTATTGGATAAAGAAGATACGGCACATAAAAGCAATGAAATATTACTTGGCCATTAAAAAGAGTAAAATCTTACCATTTGTGACAGCATGGATGGACCTAGAGGGTATTACGTGAAATAAGTGAAAGATAAATACCGTATGATTTCACTTACATGTGGAATCAAAAAGCAAATAAATGAACAACAAAACTGAAGTGAATTCATAGACACAAATTACAAACTGCTAGTTGCCGGGTGGGAGGGGGGTTGAGGGCTGGGTGAAAAAAGTGAAGGAATTAAGAACAAATTGGAAGTCACAAAATAGTCCCAGGGATGTAAAGTACAGCTTAGAAAATAGTCAACAATATGTATGATACCAGGGGTGTACCACACTTATCAGGGGAAAGCTTTGTAAGTTATGCAGATATCTAACCACTGTGCTCTACCCCTGAAATGCATATAATATTAAATGTCAACTGTAGTTGAAAATAAAATTTTTAATGAATTAGACAAAAAGAGTTACAAGCAAAAGTGAAGAGAAACAGCCATCGAGGTCATTTCATTTCCTTAGGCAACAAGTTTTACTGGGAGACTAAATTTATTTAGCGGAGTGTGTGCTGGGGAGACAGGGCTGGATAATGAAAGAAAAAAACCTTTCTAGGTCATGTGACCTCAGACATTCCACGCAGCAACATCTTCAATGATATGTCCCCTAGAGCTAGGGACATAAAGGAAAGAATAAACAAATGGGACCTTATCAAAATAAAGAGCTTCTGTGGGGCTAAAGAAAATAGTATTAAAATAAAAAGAGAACCAAACGTATGGGAAAACATATTTGCCAATGATACCTCAGACAAGGGTCTGATCTCCAAAATATATAAAGAGCTCATACAACTCCACTCCAGGAAGACAAAAAACCCAATTAAAAAATGGGCAAAAGACATGAACAGACACTTCTCGAAAAAGGACATACAGAGGGCCCAGAGTCATATGAAAAGATCTCAACATCATTAGCCATCAGAGAGATGCAAATTAAAACCACA